>JACJUY010000939.1:0-32786 GCA_014220935.1 Platorchestia sp. MABIK
CAAGTTGGTGAGGGAGGGGGGAGGGGGGCAAGTTTGTGAGGGGGGGGCAAGTACGTTTGGAACTAATCGGGGCTAACGCTGAAAAAATGAATTTTATATTATACCATAACTCAGAAAAATGTCAAAACAAAATTAACGAAACATTTTCAAATTTGGCATTTCGATTAGAAACAGAGGTATTCGGTTGAGAAGAGGTGACGTCAGGTGAAACTCATCATAGAAACAAATAAAAATCAAAGATCAGTAGGTACCTCAGCATAAATGCCTGTTCCAGTACTCCAATCAAGACTACTAGTAAGAAGAACTCCGGTACAATCACCCCAGTACCGTCACCCCAGTACCTGCATCAGTTTTCCAATCATGACCCTCAATACCTCCACCTGTACTCCAATCATGACCACCAGTACCCTAGTACTTGCGCCAGTACTTTTACCATAATAGATTTACTTTTATGTTAGTTTAAGCCTCCCTAAAGGCTATAAAAAAGCGTCCCGAAGAGAGGAAGAAGGAAGGCACTATTCAGTGTGGAGTTAAGAGAACGCGAAATCTATTCAGAAGAGGGATTGAAACAGTAAGTTGAGAAAAAAGCTTATAAAACAAGATTAAAGTTGGAGAAAAAAGTAGTAAGCACTGAAAAACAGGGCAGCTGTGAACCGAAAAAATGTGGTCCTTAACAAAACAAAGAACATTTTATTTCAACAAAAAGAAGGCCTACCTCTCAGCTCGGGCCCTCACATATTCTACCCCTGGGAGCACTAATTCTCATAGATACAATAGTTGCATCCCCCTGAGGGGGGCTTTTTACCAATCAGAACCAATCACTTTTACTTTTTATCAATCACTTTTAACAATTAGTATCAGTTTTACCACGACCATCAGTAACTCAGTACCTGCACCAGTACTCCCACCACGACCACCAGTACTCCCACCATGACGCCCAGTACTCCCACCAGTACGCCCAGTACCTTATCAACAGTGATGGTGGGAATGAAGTGTGCAGAGGGGCTGAGGGCGTGGGTGAGGCTGCCCATGTGTTTGAGGATCTGGTCCCCGAGGCGAGAGGTCGCGCAATCCTCCACTGCTGGCCACACCTTCGCACCCACCGTCGCCGTCACACACTGCACAAACGGCATTGTAATTTATTCTCTCACTTCTGGTACACTTCTACCGCTTCTACTAGGCACCTCACTTGGGCACCTATTCTTTCACTTCTGATCCACTTCTACAGCTTCTACTAGAACACTTAAAAACCTAATCAGATGTTACAGTTCGAGCAACCTAAAATTTTACATTTTTAGCAACCCAAAATTTTACTGTTCCAGCAACCCAAAATTTTACAGTTCCAACAACATAAAATTTTACAGTTCCAGCAACTCAAAATTTAACTGTTCCAGCAACTCAAAATTTTACTCTTCCAGCAACCCAAAATTTTACAGAGTAACCCAAAATTTTGCTGCTCCAGCAATCCAAAGTTTCAGTTATACACCTTTTAATTAAACCCAATTTTCATGTTTTCCTCACAATAACTGCAATGCTTTCTATGGTCAAAAACGCTATGCGTGCCATTTGAAAGCAGGATGAATTAAAAGCTATCAAGTGAGATGTTGTCAACACACACAAGTGACCATGTCATACTGCACCACAGCAAGGTATAGTAGAGACACATCACCACAAAGCCCACGCAATTCACAACAAAACCCAACCAAACCACAACAAACACTATCCTAATCATAACAAAACTCAACCAAACCCCTACAAAACCAAGCCCCATCACAACTAACCTCCAACCAAACCCCAATAAAACCCAGCCAAACTTCAATAAATGGAAATCACTCTAAACAGAACCCACACTAACCTCAACAAAATTTAACCATATCATAAAAACCCTAATCAAATCTCAAAAAAACCCAACCAAATCACACAAGACCCAACCAAATCACACAAGACCCAACCAAATCACACAAGACCCAACCAAATCACACAAGACCCAACCAAATCACACAAGACCCAACCAAATCACACAAGACCCAACCAAATCACAAAAGACCCAACCAAATCTCAAAAAGACCCAACCAAATCCTCAACCAAATCCCCAACAGCCTCAACTAAATCCTCAAAAGCTTCAACCAAACCCCCACAAAACTCAACCGAACCACACGCAACAAATGCCCCTTCCACAGACGAGAATACGGCGCCAAAACAAGACGCACCTTCTTGGCGACGACCATGGGCTGCCTGTTGTTGTCTATCATGCAGGCGATGACGTGGAGCTGCTGCAGCGCGTCGCTGACGTGCTTCACGACGCAGCCGTGCACCTTGTTGGCCAGGCACTCCGTGGGGCCGTGCTGGCATGAAAAGCTCAGCTCCCCGCCCGACTCCGTCGTCTGCAGGGGCACCGGTCTCAGGTGAGGGGAGCATGAGTTCGGGTCTTTGCTCAGGGCGGGGGTTGGGGGTCTTCGCTCAGAGCGGGGGTTGGGGTCTTTGCTCAGAGCAGGGGTTGGGGTCTTTGCTCAGGGCGGGGGTTGGGGTCTTTGCTCAGGGCGGGGGTTGGGGTCTTTGCTCAGAGCGAGGGTTGTGGTCTACATTTGCTCAGAGCGAGGGTTGGGGTCTACATTTGCTCAGAGCGAGGGTTGTGGTCTACATTTGTTCAGAGCGAGGGTTGTGGTCTACATTTGCTCAGAGCGAGGGTTGTAGTCTACATTTGCTCAGAGCGAGGGTTGTAGTCTACATTTGCTCAGAGCGAGGGTTGTGGTCTACATTTGTTCAGAGCGAGGGTTGTGGTCTATATTTGCTCAGAGCGAGGATTTTACCCTCTATTGTGTATTATGCATTGACCATTTGCCCCTTAACGTAATGACCTGGACACTCTTCCCATAAACGTGTCTCAGTCAAGCTAAACACACATTAAAATACCGAACGAACAATCTTGTACATTTGCAATCTTTATCAAAATTTGTTGTACTTACAACCATCAAGTACTATATCAGGCCTCAATCTAAAAAAGTTTCTTCAAAAGTTTGAATTCTTTTTAGCAAAATTAACTCAACAGAGAGGTTGAACATTGCGTTCAAAAAGAACTTCTTTCACTAAAACAAAAAAAAAAAAAAAGGTTGCCAAAAAATGCTGAGGAAATTAAATGGTCAAATCCACACGTAAAACAAGCGTAGTATATGTCTCGAAAAAAAGAAACAGAAAAATATAAATACGTCTTGTATGTAGCCAAATAACACTTTTCATCAAAACTGAAAAATTTAATGTCACTACAAATACAGCAAAAAAATTCCGTTGGTGCACACAAAACTCTTCAGTGCCACCAAAGATCTCCCAAGGAGCAGAGAAATTAACAGAAAAACACCAAAAAATCAACCTATCCTTCGTACCTACCGTGGCCTTTTCCGATGAGCACATAAAATATCAAGGAAACAACCTTATTTCAACCTATCCTTTGGTCAAGTAAATATTATTTGTTCTTTATATTCAACACCGTGGCCTTTCACGAGGAGCAGAGAAATTAACACGAAAACACCCAAAATTAAACTTATCCTTTACACCCACCATAACCTTTCACGAGATGCAGAGAATATTAACAAGAAAACACCCAAAATTATACCTATCCGTTGCACTCGCCATAACCTTTCACGAGGAGTAAAAAATTAACAAGGAAACACCCAAAATTCAATTTATCATCTGCACCTACCGTGGCCTTTCCATAGGGCACCATCTGCAATGAGATGTGCTCGTTGAGCTTCTCCACAGCGGGCCGCAGCTGTGCCCTCACGAAGTGTCTGCTGTCGGGGCAGAGGGCCTCGTAGAAGACGGCAACGTGTAGGGGTTCCGTGGCCCCCACCTCCTGTAAACAGGGCAGGCATTTGTAGCATTGTCATGTAGCTTCAGCGTGAACCGTTAGCAGAAATAGAAACAGCGTGACCGCTACCTCAAGCAAAAACAGAAGCAATGTGGCCACTACCGCATGCAAAAACAGAAGCAGCGTGACCGCTACCTACTGTAAGTGAGGCAGACATTTGTAGCATTGTCATGTAGCTTCAACGTGAACTGTAAGAAAAATCAGAATTAGCTGGGACTTTGGGCGAATAAATTACGGACATCATACATAATCCGACGTCATGGTGTTTAGCAACCCACCGCGAGTAGGAAGGAGTCCAATCGGAACGAGGATTAAATGAATTCAAGCGAGTATCTCGCACACCGAAAAAAAATTAATTTGCTCACTATTTAACGACGAAATTATAACACAATAAAATTTTAGCACACGCCAAAACACGCATGATGTGGAATCTGTTCTAGAAATTTGTCAACTGCATGGCCGCGCTCAGATGAAATTAATTACATAAATTACAAATGAGGAATTCATTCGAATGACAGCTCATCAGTTTCTCACTCAAAAACTACAGCAATTTGTATTCAACACCAAAATAATCGATAAACCAAAATCCTGAAACGTAAACTATCAGGAAAAAGACGTCTAATTTCGAGATTTATGCGAAATGTACAGCTTCCTCATTCAGAAATAGAAATACTAACGAAGAAAATGTCACTAAAATACAGGAAAAAATTTCGCACACACAAACTAGCAACGTTTTCATCAGAAAATAACAACAAATTCTGTAGATCATAAATGTTTCACACACCAAGAACACGCACTCAAGAAACGTAACCTCTGCTTTTTCACCTCTAGAGCCTCGGGAACGCTCGGCTTGTTCACGTCTTCATCTAGACGCCTTTTCAAAGTGCTCTGGAGAGACGACAAAGAATTGAAATTGACGTCGTTCCCCAATTCGTATTGGTGTCTCTGAGAGTCGAAGTTTTTGTTCAGTTCAAGTGTAGAAGTCAAATGCATACGCTTCCCTACGTTGATGGAGAAGTGAAGATAAGATCGAAGTCCGTTTCCACGTGTTGGAACCAGCACAAATTTCTTCATCGCATCATTTTGGTATTGGCGAAAGTCCTCGAAAAAATTTTTCGTGGAGCTTTTCAATAGAACTTTGTTTGGAGATCTTTTTGCATACCCAGGAAGTGACCAAGGCGTCGCAAATCCAACTCTCGCCGATTGAGTCAATATAGAACGGCGGCGGCCAGAACCAAACGAATCTTCTCCCAAGTCCGGATGGAGTGTTCCAATGTCGAGGAACTCTGTGTCTCGCTTCCTTATTTTCCTCGTCGAGGTCTTCACGTCATTTGAAATCATCGGATTTACTTTAAAATCATGAGTAGGTTTCAACTTGGTATGCAGAGATACAGGCGCTTGCATGATGTCAGAAGCGTGACCAAGCGTATGATTCATCACCAAAGCAGAGTCGAATGAAGTTGTCATTTTTGGTGTTGGGTTCGTAGTAGGGTTATTGGCGAAGTACAGTTGAACATCGCAAATGAACATCAAAGCTAGAACCCAAACAACAAGTATAGACGTCCATACGCTGAGAAAATACCGCCAGCCGAGAATGAGGTTTTGAAAAACCCATGAAATTGAGGAAGATTGAGCATTATCACTGTTCTCGCTCGGTACACCTTTCCGAACTTCCAGGCTGTTTCTGTAACTAGACTCCGAGGTTATATTCATACCGGTAGGTGAGAGACCAAAAATGGAGAGTGAATTAAAACACGCAAACGGATTGAAGAAAGCACACGTATCGCCCAAACGCTGGGTGCTATAGCGATGAACTTTCTGAGACCTCAAGCGGACAAATCTGACATCATCTAAATTATTTTCAAGATCCACTTTTTTTCGAGAAGACTGCAGTAAACTTCCGTGAGTAGAAAAATTAGACTTGGATAAAATTTCGTGGCTCAACGTTTTCAAAAATAGCTGCTGTCGGTAAGTCCTTAAAGAATGCCTATAGCGATTTGAAAAATGATCCTGGATTGCACAGAAATTTCGTGAAGGTTGGTGGGGTTTCGACGGTTCAAGTCTTAAAGTTCCACGCGACAAATATGATGGAGAATAGCTTCGCGAGTCCTTCTTCGAATTTTGATAGGAATAAAGCTTATTTTCAAGTACAACAACAGACCTTCGTCCCTTTTCACAAGAACTCAAAGCATGAAATTGTTCGTTGACTGGCGAAGACGAGCAAATTCCTTTCGTGGAACGACTCCTTCTCGAAGACACAACCTCCGGGTTATCCTGTCTGGCACCAAAATTGCCCGAACGTATGGAATGACGTCCAAACTGTGAACGAGAAGTCCCTGCGAAATCAGAAATCGGTCTTTGATATATCTGTTGGGTGATGAAACTGCAATCTTTACCTCGCTGACCACAAGCTCCCTCGCGCTTTATTAGTCTTTCGTCGGCGCACACTTCCGAATGTTCACGGGAACGGTAAGATACGACAGGACTTTTAGCAAAACAACGGCAGTCACGCGTAGGTAGAGAGTTGTCAACAGTCTCAACAGAACCGTGTGTATTACAAATACAAAAACTGCACTGAGATTCCTCTATCACATCTGAGAGAAGACCAAGCTTTTCAGGACGTGGAGTTTCCTCGTAGATGCTCGGAAGCACAGGAAGATAGCATCCCTGTGGCATAGCTACACATGGCAAGAAAAATATCAAGTTTTACTAGCATCACCGGAGAAACAAAGTCTTAACGTGAGTTATGTTCTACGAAAAATATTACAGTAAAAATTTTGAACAACGAAGATTAGAAATAATTAACGCGAAATCAATTCACACGAAACTAGAACGAAAAATACTTATTTACAGAAAAATCGAGTGATCGAAAATTTTATTTGTTTGCGATCCACGGGTATTCACAAACTGCGTGTTTGTTTGTACTCAACGAAAACCAAACGTCAATTTTCAAATAACTTCTTACCCACTCTAAAGATTAATGTTTAAATTGGCGTTGAATCTAAAATTTTCCCTCACTCTGCCGCAGGTAATGTGCCAACTTAACCACACAGAAACAGAATTATAGAGGCATGTCTTTAAGGCACATTAGAGGACAAGAATCAGTAGGCCTTATCCTGACTTTCAGGATAATAAGAAAAACCAACGTAGCTAAGAAAATCATGAAAAAATACAAACGTTTCGAATCATACAAAATCCATCCTCAGTGTTTTGAAAAGCAATAAGTCAAAGTATTAAAAACTATTTCTGAACTCTAATTTTCTGAAAAAAAACAACAGATAAAATAGTGACATCAAAATCCTGACTATCTTGATACTATCCTGATTATTAACTCTGTATTTTTGTATTATACGCCTACTTCTGATCTACGCATTGCACTCATGGTTTCTGACAGCAACGTTATCCTTAGTTTTCCTGACTTCAGTATTATCCAAATATTTCACATTTTTTGTATTATCTTATACTCCCCTTTTCTCCTCAAGAAAAATGCCGAGTCCTAGAAGTGAATAAAAAAGATCTACAAAATTCGTATTGCAATGAAAACAATTCTAGACAAGAATTTTACCAAAATTTGTGCGGAACTTTGCGGGAAAGGGAACAAAGATTTTAGAGATTTTTGCGAGCGCTTTGCTTGCCAAATTCAACAATTCTCATTTAAGAGCGAACTACTTGCGACGTTCACAAGGAAAAGTCAAGTTCTAAGTCAAATTAATGACCAAAATAAGTCGGAAATACGTTTCCAGGAAAAACATTGGTAATTTTCAACAGGTAAGATCGAGAATACATTTAAATAAAGTTTTTCAGTTTTATCAAAAATTAAACTGGATTTTATCTGTATAAAACATTAATTTTAGTCTCCGATGTGTAGAAATGAATAGTTTCGAGGTAGCCACGTTGGCAACCGCGCCACCTAGGAGCGCGTGCGAGACGCCCCACTCCTACAGATGCCCGAGGTCAACTGACCTTGTAGAGGAGTCGTCGTGACCGCCACCTCATAGGAATCGAAGAAACTCACCGGAACAAGGAAATTCGCGAAAACAGCATGGAATAATTCAAGTTTTCCTATTTTCCAAGAAAAATTGCCACAAAATTAAATAAACCCAATTCCTGGCTACGTCCCTAAAATTAAATCATTATACTTTTCAGCACACTTAATTTTACTGTAACCTCCGTATTTTATAACTCATTGCACGGTTCCTCTTCAATATTAATTAACTATGACTGCAGAGATATGAGCCAGCAATATAACCGCATTCCAAAAAAAGAACAAGTCATAGTCAAAATTTTATAAGAACATGCGACAGAAAATGACAGAATAAAACATCCACAACTGCCACACACATGTTGAACTGAGTCCAATTTAGAGAACTTGCAGACGCTAAGACATTTGCTGAAGATGGTAAGATTCAGTCACCTATCAGAAAATTTCAGACAACGCCAACAGTGGCAGCATACCACTAGTCTGAGAAAGATAAATTGAGTATTTCAAGAAAGACAATTAGTGTATTACAAGTCAGAAGATGCAGACTTGCCAAACACAAAATTTAACACTTTCCTTCCCAACTACAGCCTCCTCAACTGCTTAGTAAAGAGAACTGAACACCTATGTAGATTAATCATCACTACAAACAGCAAGTTGCGGGCAAGAATTACCAGGAGCATAGGAGTGAGAATCACAACGGATAGGACTTTGTGATGTGCGTCACTTTCTTGAGTCTTTAAATTGTATCATCCTGGCTGTATCTAAGTTAAGCAAGCTCAACAAGTTAGATCACAAGAACACTTTATCCAGAAAATGAGAATGATTTGCTTCAAGTGAAGGTTTCACAAAATAAACATTGCATCTTAAAAAATAATACTTGCAGATAAAACCATCCACAACTGACTGACACACACATGCTTAACTGAGCACAACTCAGACACTTTTCAGACAGAAAATTTGTATACTAGTTTACCTTAACATGTTTAATTCAACTTTAAACCCGAAATCAACCACCACCCATTCTGAAGGACATTATGAAATCACTCACATTGTTCTTATTTTCAGAAAAGTTTACATTTGCTGAGTATCATGTAGGATAATTTAAGACAAAATTACCATCAAATTGTGTTCAAGACCCCAAAAATTTAGTCATTTTAGAGTTAAACCACTTGCACACCTACCTGTTCATCAGCAGGTGCTTTTTCTAGGAGGACTGGCTTCTGATGATTACTAATATCAAAGTAGCTCCACATTTTCCATATGGCCACACCAGCCAGCAAAACAATGAGTAGTCTAATGAGTCGGCTCACGCTCAACATTCCGTGGGTTAATTCCATTCCTCACTCCCAAGTGGGCAGACTAGTAGGCACTCGATTTTGCCCTGCAGGAAAATGGAATATTCATACTTAGTAATACATTCCATCAGTTGAAACTTGGTAGCTGTGTATTAATTGAAAATCAATCTGGTCTTGATATATGATCTAAATTTACAGTTGAATGTTTTTCCTATTTGGATGATACTTGAAGTAAAAAGTTCAAGGGTAACAAAACAATGGAATTAGCATCCAAAATCCTAACTAATTCATGGCCACAATACATAAATGACTCCCTACGATCCAAGAGCTTAATGTACAGATGAAGCTTAGTTAGTTTATTAACAGATGAAACTGAATAATGATCAAATAAAATTGAACAAATGTTGGTAAATAAATTATCTTGAGAGATGTCATAAAAATTGTATTACATCAAAATTAGTTTAACCCTACCTATTCACAATGAAGATATTTCCACAAAGAGAAAGCCATTGTTTAGTATGTAATTAAGGGAATCTATGCACAAAGTGAGTTCACACATCCTATACACAGAAATAACAAGATTGACACAAGCTTATGGAACCAGATAATACTGTGGATGAAAACGAAAAGTTATGAAGAAATACAAAACAGTGAAATAAAAAAGTTTATAACTAAATTAAAACAGTCATTCTACTTTACCAAAAGAGAAGCCTACATAATCTTTAGCTTTTGACTTCATATCTCCCTGGAGGTGCAAATTCTCAAAGATAACATATTTGAGGCCCTTTAGGGGCCAGCAGCAGAAGTATTTAATATTAGTGAGCACCGTATTTAAAATACATTTACAACAGTGTCTAGGTTTAATAAATATTAAAAATTTCACTATGCTAAACATGAAGATTCAATGCTAAAATTTTTTCCTTGTAATTTTAATCAGCATGATTCAAGCACATTAATTTAAAAATTTCACTCATCAATACTTTAATAACATTCATCACTGAATTAAAAAACATGATAGACCAGTGATCAATTCAAATCATAACATGATTATTCTAAGACTTTTAATCATTTATTCAGTGACTTAACTAATTCATTCTAAAAGAAATTTTAATATTAAAATAATGCAAACACAAAGACTTACTGATTAATTTGAACTCCTTGGATTAAACAAAAGCAAAGCATTGATTAGAGATCTGAATACTTGAATCAGTAAAGCATGCTTACTGTAACTTTATTTGAGCTACTTTGAAGTTAGATCTAATCCCAGATTCTCTATTCATATAACCTTTAGATTGAGCAAACTATTTTTGTTTTAAATAGCAAATGCAAGTTGAAAGTGAAGGTATTATTTCAGAACAACACACTAATTGATTTTTAAATTTTTATTGCTTGTATAATGGTAATGACATCAAAATAAACGAGTTTTCTTCTATGCACTTACCATCATAAATGAGTATTTAATGAGGCATAGTGGTAGGTTTATCATTGCAATTCTAGTTTTTTAAATGGGAAAAATTGTTACATTTTCTGGGGAATTTAATAGAATCTGTATTCCAACAGCTCTAATCTGCTCGAATGATCGTTATGTTATGTTATATTATGTTAGGTTACGTTAGGTTACGATGCGTTAGTGTTCCGTTAGATTAGTTTGGCTACCTTATGGTATGTCATCGCAATAACTCGTTACATACTCATTTTCAACGGAAAGTACATAGAAGAAAAGTTGTTTGTTTTGAGATCATTACCATTATACAAGTAACAAAAATTTGAAAATTAATTAATGTGTAGTTTAAAACTTTACCAAAGTGGGCTACATGCTATTTTTGAAGCCTGAATAAAAGTTTATAATCAAAAATCTTTAATGAAATCAAATTCTACATATTGTTATCAAACTGCACTTTGGATGGTCATGTTTGGTGAATCTATAACATCAAATTAAAATTGCTCTATAGATTCAGGAAATAAAATTACACATTAGACAGTAAATCATATTGTAGTTAGATAGTGATTAAGGGTATAATCTCGTTTTCTTAGCATTTTCCAAGTTTGACTTATTTTTGCTCAATTTGCTTCAGCAAAAATATGCGATATGGGCAGTCACGCCCTACACCTTAACAAACAACAGAGGCTTGGATATTTCTGTTTCGTAGGAATGGGCTTTTACAATATTTTTCTTGGTGTTTCAAAGCTAGTTGGTATCATTCGACTCGCGTTCCGACCAATCAGTAAATTTCCTTCATGAAATTAACCTCAACTTCATTCATCATCGACGTAGAATTTACATTTTAAAGTCTGACATAATTCATTTTGTATCATACTAAACCACCACTACTTTTCCTGGCAATCATTTTGAGCTACATCACACGTATACATATTTCGGTGATAATATCCTACAGGAGAGTTACACGCAGTTGTAAATATTGAATTGCACATTTTTTTGTGAAACATCTTAAGATGAAACAAACTCATATTGCCTTGAAAATCAAAGAAATTTTCTTTGACTTCTATTTTCGGCCTAAAGCTTTTACTAGGTTCAGTCATTACTCATTCAAATTATTAAACGTTGTTAAATTGTGGAACGTTCTTGATTTTTAGTTCAACTTTTCACCAATTTGCGGTTGGAGACTGACTTAACAGCACGAATTTTATAGGTGCTGCCCTCGACTTGAAATTTACTCACGTTTACTAGCTAAATCATACTATCAGAATAGGCAAACCTCAAAGCTGGCTAAGAAAACATGGTCAAAGAGGCATTTTTACAGGTTGATCCAGTCTATGATCAAATTGCAGTTTAAATGTTTTTGTTAAGAAAATTGGAATGAAGAGCAGCCATGAGCAGCCATTTTTACACCTCGTATGGTTTGTCTATTAGTACACCTCGTATGGTTTGTCGACTAGTTGACCACGGATAGTTTGTCTATGTTTGTCAATATGTTGCCATGTATCTCATGTGCCAACATTTTTTGATAATAAATGGGTTTCCTTCATTTTTTTCTTTTAGCGTTTGAAAGTTTTATACATAGCCTCTTGTCTTTTCCATTTTCTAAATTTATGAGAAACTGCTTACTCCGGTAAAGGTGCAGTTCTTTTTTTTAGCTAAATTTGTAAAACTTAGGCCAAATTTTTTAAAAATTATTATATTGCGAGCAGGACCTTTTTTCTTTGGCTCTATGTAGACATCTTATTACCTTGGTATTAACAAAAATTATCTATTGAGCAATACTACTGAAACATTTTACAGTGTGAGAAGTGATGTTAGATGCTGTTAATATTCCAGTGATGCTGTATATGAGTAAGCCAATCCCGACAACCGAAATATTGCACATTTTAAAGAGTTGGGCGACCCCTGGCCATTGTCTTGTTTGAGGGGTTAAAGCTGACGGCAGTAAAATTGAGACTCATCAGGTTTATTCGATACCAGATAGAAACTCCCAACGAAGAACAACCATGTAACTTTGTGATGAAGGTTTGAGATTTGAGTGACGATCGCGAGCAGGTGGCTGAGAAATGAAGGTATGCAGTACATCCCGGAAGACAAAGGCAATTCAGTCGGTTCAGCTTTCGGAAGTTAGAACCAAAATGTTTGAACTTGCAGGCTCTTGTATGCACACTTGAGTTGGTGTTTATTGGCATGAATGACATAACTTGACCGAAAACACATGTCAGGCTTTTTGAATGCGGAATCCTTCTGGTATTGGGGACCAGCTTTGCTGTTTCTACGGTCATTATTCATGGATTTGCCTCAGTACATAACTTCAACTGTTAAATTCCACAGATTTTTGCAATTCCTTTCATAAATATTAGGATACATCTCCTCAGACTGCACTGCAGTACTCAAAACGCTATGATACTGGAAACACAGTGAGTAATAACATATTTTTTTCCTAATATGAATTGTTAATCCGATATAAATAATAAGATTTTGCTCGTCTTTCACATATTACTCTCATGTGTGATTTTAAGGACGAACTTTTGTCAAATAATTCCCATAGGTTTCTTCTTGTCATAGCCGTGCTCGTCATAGCCGTGTGTGTAGCGGACCTGACTCCGTGCGGGGAGACCCGGGTTCGAGTCTCGGCGCTGTTGGCGATTTTCTCTGTTGGGCATAGGAGAAAAAAATTCTAAGCACAATACCCCACTCTACCCAGGTGTCTGAAATGGGTCCCGGTCTTCGACCGGGGGAAAGCGTCATGGCGTCCTGGTGTTATAAGGCATTTGAAAAACCAATGTAAAAAGTGATATGTGTCATGCTTCAATTGGAAATAAAGCATCTGTAGATGCCGATATTTGTTTATTTATTATTAATTTGTAAGTGTGCTCTATTATATCATTTCCAAACGTTCAGTGTAGGTTTTAGCAATTTTATGGTTGCATTTTGAACCCAAAATTATTGCAGTGCCTTTTGCAGGCGCTACTTGTTCAAAACTTTTTGATCAGACCACAATTTTAGGCTGTAGAGGAGGCTTTCAATGGTAAATCAGTCCTATATCTTACGTAAATTTGGGCATCATCAGTTTATTTGTGAATAGCGAGATTTTTTGTTCGTCGGCATGGATACGAATCATAAATAAAAAAAGATCTGGCCTACAAAATAACATGAACGACCAACATGAGCGAGAGAGCGTCCAGTCAAGAAGGAAAATCTCAACGAAGAATTTATTGCCTCACTCACAAAAATGAACTCATAAATAAGAAAAAAAATTCAATTACTGTGAATTGTTTACGCACGAGAAGTCAAATTTATAAGTTAAATTATTCAAACAAATTGAATAATTGAGGAAATTGAATAAACCTTGTTTGGAACAAATGAAAATGATTCATGTGAACATTTTGAGAGTAATGGGAGATGCTATAAATATTCCAAACTAATTCAAATAAAATTATGAGTTAAAAATAAAAATTACTTTCTTGAATTACCTGTTTGCAATGCGTAAGAAGTAGTACTTAACACGAACAAAAAAGAAAACATCGGCATCTTAGGATGCTTTATTTCCAATCAAGCCTAATACATATGATCTTGAGCATTGGTTTTTGAAATGCCTTATAACTAACACTATATATGGGACACCATGACGGTTCCCCCGTAAAGCCGGTCCTCATTTCCGACACCTGGGTTGAGTAGGGTATTGTGCTTGAGCTTTCCCTTGTACCCAACGGGGAAAATTGCCGCGCCTGCGCCGGGATACGAACCTTCGACTTCTACATGCACGGGCGATGCCCTTAACCACTGGCACCTTAACCAGGTGCCATGGCGAGCACACGATATTATTGTTTTCGAAAATTTTTAAGAAGTTTACACGCTCGCTTTCATGGTTGTAAAGAAAAAAAAGAAATGTCGGAAGAGAATTTTGTGAGCTCTTGTTTACAGTAATTAAAAGTATTTCTACAATGTAAAGCGTGATTATTGGTCCTTTGGTTGTAATTGAGCGGTAGATCAAAACAATTATTTGGAATACCCAGGGTATTTTTATGACCTATATCGAAATTGACCCTAATTCTCAAATTGAACATATTTCTACTCAAAATAATGAATGCTCTATTACATCTGTTTCAGTTGAGAGTTATTTTTTGTATTAATTTAGGGGTACGCTTTACTTTTCAAGTTCACTCAATATTTCGATGTGTGATTCTAGAGGCGATATGATTTAAAGGCTTTAAACACTTATTTTTAGCTTAATATAGTGTCTCGCCAACCTGCTTCAGCGGCGGAAACTTCCAGAACTAACTGGCACAGGAAACATAGTCTTTACCTGACACCCTGAACGGGGTCAGCAAACGCTGCAATAACAACAATTCATGACAAGTAGAAAAATGGATAAAAAGAATGCTCACCTCTAATCTTCGAAGATTATGTTCCGGTGAACATTCTCCACAAAAAGCCAGCTGTCAAGGATTATACATCCCAGAAGCGGGGCCGGTATTGGTCAGAGCACACAGTGTGCACGCGCTCCGGACCAAGCTTAATCTTCATCTGAGGAAGCAGCCTGCGAAGGCACCCTCCTCAACTTCGCTTGGATCCATAGCTGAGGCTTCGGATTCGCTCGTAAAGACAAACGAACATTTTATGCATGTTCAAAGTTATTAAGGTCGCCAGGAAAGTGAAACACTCCCACTATTGCCCTGCTTGTCATAAATAGTAAGCGTTTCTTACTTTTTAGGCCAGTTTTGATATAAATGAAGACCTAGTCCCTAATTATGCAAGATATGGGCTGTCTTGCATGGGACTTTAGTAAGGAGCAAGGCTGGATTTGCGACAATAGCAGCTAATTATCAGTTCAGGCGTAGCTTCTATGAGATCCAATACCAACATTTATTTTCGGACGTGGAAATTGTTTCCTGAAGAAATACTAATTTTTCTTGCAAGCCACTGAGCCACTGTTGGTATTTTTTTTAAACGTTATTTTATTTTAAACAAAATTAGCTTTCGACCAACATTGATGGTATTAGTCATATAGAAAAAGGTTCATAATTGCATTTTCCAAAGTGTCATCATGTGTGCATTTTCGGCGGAAACCGTTATAGAGGAAATGGGCACCCGTTATCGTGGTGCAATTACCAGTCGAAAAATCACGTATTTGTTTACGTTTGTGTTAGTAATCATTATATACTTTTCATACTGTATTCCTTTGTATTTCGCGAATTATTATTTTTAATTTTAAGGTAGACGTGATCAATATTTTCATTTACCGGCTTTATACGTGAGTAAAAATTGCTATTGCCTGAACATTATTTTGTTTCTCATCCACGTAGGAAGCACCAACCACCTTTCTACTGCGGCTGCTCTTGAAATCGTTCTTATGTCTTGCTTGCAAATGATTTAGCGAACATTAAAATTGATTATTTGTTATATTTAGACTCCAACATTCTAATTCATTCATCTACTACAGCATTAATGGTGTGGGACTAGGTTAATGGCAGTTGGACACTGCAATTAAAGGATTGAACTTGTTAAATGTATGGTATTTGTGAAGAAGAGGACAATAATCGATTTTCCAATTTTTACTGCCTAAACATAGTTAATTAGATCTAAATTAACAACTTTGTTTCTCTACACTTTCAGGGGCAAATGAGTATTTCACGAGTTATCGCGGTATGTTGATATTCGTCTATGATGGCAAATGCGCTTGAATAAAAAGCTACTAATCAATTTTCTAATTTTTGTTTCTTGAATCACGGTAATAACATCAAAATAAACTACTTTTCTTCAATACACTTTTTGCTGTAAAAATGAGTATTTTACAAGTTAGAGCGGTGGGTTTAGTTGTTGCGCGATTGAGCTGTTAAGAGTACTTTTGGGTACTTCGTAATTTATTATTTGCCAACCCCGCGGAGCCTGAACCCATTTCTAGGATCTTTTAGTTATTAACACAATAGTAATTATTACCCAAAAATAACAAGTTATAGCGGTATGTTAACTTTTGTCTTGGATGTTGCAAATGCGCTCGATCATTCGAGTGCGTCGGAAGGGAGAGTGCATTGTAGTGTTGCTATCCGACGCGCTCAATGAATTACTTCCCACTTGAAACATTAGAGTTGCGGTGACTAATTTACCGCTATAACTCGTTAAATACTCATTTGTCCCCGAAAGTGCAAAGAAAAAAAATTGTTTATTTCAATCTAATTAACTATGGTTAGGCTGCAAAAAGTGGAAATTTCGATTATTGTCATCTCCTGCACATTTACCAATGTTATGAATGAATTGATATAATTATAAAAGCCTATGTTTAAAATGTAAATACGCTAAATTTTTTCTAATGTTCTCAGGTATTTCCTCATAATTCAAGCTTTACTTTAATGATAGTCTTGACATGAGTTTTTACTTAAATTTAACTACTTTTTATGCATCATCCTATTTAGAATTTGTGAAGGCTGATTAAAAACATATTCATTTGTGTTAACAAATACATATCTACACTGTACCTGGTCTGTGTTGTGCTAGTGTTCAACATATCAGCTGAGAACCCGGAGAACTTCAGTGATGACTTCAGATGTGAGTAACACCCTCATTGTTAAATCTTCAATGTCCTATTTGTTTTGTGTTTTTGAAAATATTTTGTCTCTCCTGTTATAATTGTTTGTTATTTTGTATCTAGGATTTTTTCATGACATTGAAATTGTTATAAATATGAATGCACTTTCATCTACTGATTTGAAATTGTTTATTTACTTAGTGGCTTTTATTCCTTTTGGTACTGATGGCTACTCCAGTGCCAAGTTGGCTAGTGCTCCCAGTTTAGGGCATCTAACCTAATTTTAAAGTAATTCAACTAGTGAGGGAATATTTTGGAGCAAATAACAAAATTAGAAAAATAACTTGCATTCATGAAACTAGTTTTAAACATTTCCAGAAGCCTGCTTTTGTGAATTACCATTTGTTACCTCTAAGTTCATGCCACAGGGCCTGTGCAACACATTCAATGCCCTTTCCATTTAACTTGAGGAAGTTTTTTCTGAACTTTGTTTATTTTTGATAAATTTGGGCAAAAACTTATGGATAATTTCTTTGTTAATACAAAAGCTTTATTATTAACGTCAAAAATTTCCGTCGCCAAGCATAGAGGTTTAAAGATTCAAAAAATTTTAAAATTAAAATGAAAAAGTAGGCACTGGCTTTAGCTAAAAGAATCCATGCTAGGACAATTTCACTGACAATTCAGAGTAATGACAACTTTTTCCCCTGGAAGTTTTTATCCAAACCATTTAAATTATCGTACTGAAAGGGTTAAATCCAGAGTTTATCTGTTCCAATTCAGTATTGATACTTTAGTTAACTGTTATAAAGTTAGCTAAGTTATGTTTGTGATGATTTTGTTATCCTAGTTTTCAGGAACTGCCTGCCAGTAATGAAGTCAGATTTGAAGTGAAATATCTAACCTGACCAGATTGCTAAGTAGTTTTCTATCAAACATTCTTAAGTTTGGAAATTTTTAAGAACTGAATTGCTTGAAAAAAATAGAACATGAATTATGAATTATAAAGAGATCAGAAGTTTTTACAAGTATTTGTAAAAATCATCAAAGCTGTATTTTATAATAACATAAAAAATTATTAGTATAGTAGCAAATATACTAATGTTAAATAATGATGGAGAGTCAAAATTATGATGCAACATTTTTGTGTATCATTTGCATAATGAGCTGTTGTTGTTCATTGTGTTTGTGTTTCTTCTAATTAAAGCCATAGAAAATGATTTCATACCACTGCTGCTATGTCCTGTTATTAGTATTATTGTTTGTTGTATGAAAATCAATGACAGAATTTTATTACGATTTTTTTTCTTCTTTGGCTGCTATGGCATTTATTCAAATTGAAAGTGAGAAAAATTTCTTCATTTTAGTAATGCCAGCTCATTTTTTTTTACTGTAGTGAATTTTTAAGCTTTAATATTATACTCTGAAAGTTTGGAATACTGGCAAGAGACAAATAAAAATATGTTGTTCTGAAACATATGAACTGTGCTTTATCAGTGAAAAGTTGTTCATTTGAAAATATATTATCTTTGGGCAGTCTTATTACTTTGTATTGTGATAAACTTTTTCCTGTGCCAGTCAGCTTTTGTTTAGATGTGAGAGTTGCTAATGCTTTTGCATTTTTAAGAGAGATAAGTTATACTGAAGTCTTTTTTAATATTCTTATTTTCCTTGTGTTTGTTTTTGCTTATGATCATTTTTTTGTTAATATCCTAAGTTTTTTCTGATTTTGACTTACTCTTCCACTGCTGGCTCTGTTTATCTTTATGGTAGGAGAATGTGTAGGATGACTTTTGGCATTTTTGAACTCCTCTAGTTAAAAGTAAGTTCTCCTTTAGTTCAAAGTTCTAAGTAAGGCAAGCCATAGGTTGGAATTGTTCTCATTAACTTAATAATTGTTTAGTATGTCTTGCACTGAACAATGCTGCTTGATAGCAGCCGCTCATTTATCATTCATGTTAGCAAACCTACTATGTAATATGATACTCGTAAGAACAGATGAAATTAGCTTTTTTGTAAAACATTTGTTTATCTGAGTAATGAAGTGATTTCAATAAATTATAAGTTTTTAGTAGTAATTAGTCAACTAACTTTATATCCCACTTCAATGTTGACATAACCTCGTCATCATTTGCTACACTTATTTTCTGTATTTTGAAATCTAAGATTCACATCAAAATTTCAGGTCCTCACACTAAAAAAATAGAGTATCAAATTTTTATTTGTTTGATACATTAGGAAGAGCTGCTAAATATCACTAGCTTTGAGGTGTTTTTAAATAAATCCTTGCAATTGATATATATAATGAAGTTAACAATAATCTTCAATTTGCCTCTGGTCGTATGCTTTGTGGCGTTCTGCATGGAATTCTTCATTCCAATGAATCACTAGGTCAATTTGATATTTACTACTACTCAAATAATAAAGAAAGAAAAGAATCAAATTTTATGTTTAAGTTCTGCTTATGTGTGAAAGTTCAATATCTGAAATTTGTACTTAAAATGCACTGTGAAGTGTTTTTGTTCCCAACTATCAATATCTAATATTCTAACATGTGTTTGTACAATAAAGTGTTAACATTAGTGTCGGTAATTTTGTATCGCAAGTACATTCAAAAGCCATCATTGTATTTGTATTATATGAGAAATTGCGCTCAAGTTGTTATTGCACCCGAATGTTCTCTCTTGATGAAGTTGAATAAGCTCTGCTTTTTTCAAGCTTCTTATAATAATTTTTGTGTTTGTTCAATCTAATTTTCTGTTTTCTTGTTCTAATTTTCTCTTTGTTTGAAGTAATGTTAGGCTCAAGACCTTATCAATGATGGTTGCTGAGAAAAGTTAGGAAATAATTGTTGTACATGCTTGAAATGAATAAACTCTTATGTTTCAATACCATTATAGTTACAATTCCCATTGCCTTACAATGTGACTAATTTTTGTAGATAGGCACATGAAAAGTATAGATTTTGGTAACTAAATATTGGTTTTTGGCATCACTGGCAGGCACCAGTAATGTTCAGCCAAGGTGGGGGTGATGACATTCTGCCTCCCATACGCATCATAGACAATCCTGCTCACCACTGCTGTCGTGAGTGCACTTGATCGCTTCACTGCTTTTCCCATTGCTTCCATCTGTCTTGTGTAGCAAGTCCCTTTTTTTGTAAATGTATTTGTAGAAATTATGGAAGTGTATGTACTGAATTGTACTAGTAATTATTTGATGTGCTGAACGATTAAAGAGCACTCTACCTGGTAAGTATTCTTTCAACTGTATTTGTAGAAAATGAGTTATGTATTGTATTTACAGGGAGCAGTTTTATTAAAGTACTTTTTTCTGCTGTTTATGTAGCTTGTTTGTGTAATTATTTTGTTGGTGAAACTGTGTTCTGTTTGCTGATTATCAAAGTCTGCCTTCTTTTCATTGAAATAGAATAAATTTTTGTTTGTTATGAATCATCTTTTTAGATTTACTAATGTGTTTTCAGCACCTCTTACATTCTTTAAATTTTATCTTGTTTCATAAACTTGTTTGTCCTACAGTTTCTATGAGGAAGGTGTGGAGACACACCATGTGCATAGATTCTCAGCTTCCATGATTCTGCCTTCCTTCTTCCTCTCATGGAAACACTTTGTTGTGGTTAATTAGGCTTGAAGTTACTTAAAATCTAATCTGTCTTATCTTTTCTGAATTTACACTAAAAGTATGAGCATCACTCTTAATAGATAAATTATTATGTCTGCTCGGACGTTATGAATTAAACGAAAGTTACAATTGCTGTCGGGGTTAAATACGAGCACTTCTAGTTGTAAAGAAAGGCTCGTGAGTCGCCCTTGGATGTCACCAAGCTGACCACAGGAAGCCTTGCGTGAGACCTCCGAGCTTTGTGGGAAGGCAAGTGTTGACCTCCAGAGTGAATTACGCGTCTTTCTTGGCACCGCGTGGGTGTTTTCCTTTCTTGGCTTCATTCTTACCTTTGTTGAATCTTGTATGTTTTCGCAGGCCAGTATTTTTCCTGGCCTAATTCGCCTCTACTCCGTAGTATTAAGAGTCTTCAGTACGCCGTATTTGAATTGCTCTACGTTGGAAATAACTCGTAATATTGATTGTTTTTCCAATACGCTCTGACATATTTGAAATGTTCCAGTTCTCCTTACGAGAAAACTCCGTAGTCTCGACCCTTCGATACGCGCTGACGTATTTGAAATGCTTCGTTTTTTATAGACCAAATTTGGCTCAATTGCAAGCATGATTTGCGTATCGAAATTTTATGCTAAAGATATCATTTAAAAATTGATATTCAGAGCAGTACGTTTCACACACGATGTTCATTTCAAACTGAAATTGAACTGTGCGTTAAACCCAAAATCATAAGGAAAGGGAAAAAATAACTTTCAAATTGTTTCCAAAGATTTAGGTTACAGAAAAAAAGAGCGTTTAGGTATTTATTTGAAAAGTAATTACGGTATTCTTCAAGTCCCGTAATTTACTTTCATACCGTTTTATTTTTATGACGTCGGTCTAAAGGTAAACTTCCCGCGAATTAACGCTTAAAAGTATCATCTGTGGGAAGTAATGGAGCTCGCGTTTAAAAATTTGTTCCGCAATAGAATGCTAGGTTGAGGTACTCGGATTGTGAAAACCTTGCTTTCAAACGAATAAATTAGTGTGAACCTGGATGAGTTGTTTTTACGCTATTTTCTTGTTGTAATATTTGCGTTACCTTTAGAGCTGATGCTTTGACTTCGAAATTATTTCTGTGTGACAAATCACCTGCAGCTTTGTATCGTGAATTTGTTGCTCTCCTTTGCGGTTAAGTAATAGTTTGTATTTTACTTGTACACAAATATTGTATCGCTTTCTGTCATTGTTTGATGTTTCGTTTGATTGGCCCCAGCCATTTCTATGCATCGGGTTTGTTTCATCGAATCGGACGTAGCTGTTTGCATGCGTCGGAATTATCATTTTCCATCCTTCGGAATTACTTCTTTCTTTACATCATTAGCCGTTTTTGTGCATCGAAATATGCCGTTACCATGCATCGGGATTTACTATTTCCCTGTATCTACATTAGCTATTTCTGTGCGTCAAATTAGTCGTTTCTATTCATCGCGATTCACCTTTACCCTCAACGGTTTAACACGTTCCGCATAACAATTTCAATGACAAAATTAACATTAGCGCAAACACACAAACAGCACACAAGAACTAAATTAGCACTTGGGAAGATGGCTGGCTTCCATCGTTGCTGCGGCTTCTCTCGGAGTGTGTCTGCCAACCCACGGCCAACTCTTCCAGACCGCCTGCGCTGGAGGTGCTGGAAACTTGCCCTAGCTTCTTTCTGTTCAGCGTTGCCTCTGCATGGTGTGCTCCGCCGCAATAGCACCTTAGCCGCTGATCTTTGTGGGCGTCATCAACATTAGTGTACGCTTCTAACGCTTTGACTTCTTCCGTATCGGATTTGTTTTGTCGGACGACAGTGTGCAACGCAGCTGAATTAGGTGACCAAAGCATGTGTGGACGAGTATGTCAAAGAGTTGCGCGTCTTGCATTGTTTGATATTCGGATGAATTAGTAAGATTTGCTTCTGTGATCATTGTTGATTCAAGCAATCATGGAATGAAAAAATTTTCTGCTCCATCCAAATAGCTTGGATATAACCTTGGTATTTCAATTATTCTTTCTGTGTGGATAATTATTTATCTAGGCAGTAATAGACAGATTAATGAACTCAGAACAGTTATTGTGGCTGAAATACTAAACTAAATCGTAGCATACAGAGGGCAGCTCTTACTCTACTCTTTTGAGAGTTAACTGACTGAAAACATCCGAAATATCCTCTTTATTTAAGGCGTGAAAGGAATTCATCCGCAAGTTCTTGATTAACTCGATAAATAAGTGCAGCAGCAAAGCATGGAAGTTGTGAAAATGTACGTGCAGCCTCGCATAACGAGCCCTCCCCTCAAACGCCAACGATCGCACACTTTCGCTCCCAGAGGTCAGCCGAGTTTGTACGGAAGAGATAACGACGCAAACTGCAGCTACTGCTACGAGTACCTTCCTTCGCCTGCCAACCTCCCCTTGCCGTCCAGCGAACCCTTAGGAAAAAAATACTCTAAATCAAGCCTCGGCTCACGAGCTTCGTCTCTGAGTCCAAGCATTGAGCGGTCTGCTTTTTCTAAACCGAAGGTTGGCTTGCGCAGGTCAGCGACCAGCATTATTTTGTCCAAGTATTGCAAGCCGAGAAATGCGAACGACTCGGACCACACCGGTCGGTTGCGCATACAAAAAAGCGCGAGCGCTCTCGAGAACGTCTCCCAAGACCTGCTCAAGAAAAGAGAAGCTCAACTAAAAACCGTGAAAGAGGGTGATGCCCCTCGAGGAGCTGCTGCAGCACCTGGCAGCAGGTGGAAAGGTGCCCTCAGTCTGTTCAGACTGTCCATTGCGAGGTCTCCGTCGGGTGTCGTGTCGCCGGCCTGCCTCAAAGGCGACCAAGAGGAGAACGATGAAGGTAAGAGAATGAGTTCTGGTGTCCGTTTCTTTTTTCGAAATGCGAAGTGTTCGAGTTAAGGTTTTGTGATACCAACTGCGGAGTTAGTGTGTCGTAGCCGTGACTTAGCAGTCTCTGACCAGACCGGACTCGTAAAGGCGAAATAAAATGTTCTCCACAGTTACGAAACCTTATATCTTTATTACTAACGTCGAAACGTCGGTTTACATTTTAAATCATGCTCTGCAAGAGGGCAGATAATGTTTGTGAAAATTTTCAGTTTCAATCTTCAGTTAAAAACAATATATCACTTCTCAGTGGAACAACCTTGTCTTGAGTTTTTCCGTCGACGACTCGCGTGATTATTTCTCTTTACATAGAAGCGCGAAAAAAGTCCTCGAGAAAAAGGTAAGATGCAACATTCTGCGGTGAACCTTATGGTTCGAAGGCACGGAAGGACACGAGAATACAGGAAATTTTCTCGCTGTGGTTTGCTCGCTGTGGGCTGAAGGGCGTGAAAATAATGAACACGGAAGGTGAGAAACTCTCTGTGGCGCCGCACATCTCATGTCAGTAAACGCTCAGTTAAGGGATGAAATTTGGATACGCTCAGCTTACTGTAGGGACTTACTCAGTGTGCGCGATAATTTAAATACTTGCGTGCTGTCCTCCAAGTTTATATGTTTAACCACATCCCCGGCGATTTTATTGAGGAAGCGTTTCACTGTCAAACCATTTTTTTCACTGTTTCCTTTATAGTATTTTAAGACGACTCGCTGACGGCTGAAAAGGGCTCTAGATCGACGTATAAACTTCTCTCTGGCTGACTTCGATGCATTATGTTTTGGACGAGTTTACTCGTCGCACTGAATGAAATGAATTTGGTGAAGTCGAGCCAAGTCGCTCAGGCCGGGGAAGGGTTTTATAACGACTCTGCTGCCTCTGGTGAGGATGTTCTCGATTGAGGAAATTTTATGTGTCCTTTTAACGCTTGACGCTCCTTCAATCGTGTTGCTAAAACAAAATTGAGAGAAAAGCTTCGAAAGTTTTTGTTAGTTAAGTCCCCTCAGGGGGATGCAACTGTTGTATCTATGGGAATTAGCGCTCCCAGGGGGACCATGTGAGGGCCCGAGCTAAGGGTTAGGTAGGCTTCCTTTTTGTTGAAATAAAATAGGTTTTTGTTTTTTTTACGGACCACCTTTTTTCGGTTCACTGCTGTCCTGTTTTTCAGCTCCTACTACTATCCTCTTCAACTTTTTCTTGTTTCATGAACTTCTTTCTTTGCTTACTGTTTCTATGTACCTTGTGCATAGATTCCGCGTTCCCCCAACTCCATACTAAATGGTGCCTTCCTCCTTCCTCTCTTGGAACATCTTTGTCGTGGTTAAGGGAGGCTAAAACTTTCTTACATAATTATAATAATAGTTTGTTAAGTTGAAGAACTCGGAAGCTAGTATTTATTTTTCAACTTTTTCAGTTACTTGTTTTGTTAATCATTGTGTGAAGTTTTTCTTGAGTGTCATCGTTTAGGTTTCGTTGTTTAGTCGGTTCGTCTTTTTTTTTGTACTGCTGAGCTGATTTTCAGATATTGCCTGTTTTGCCTGGCATGTTCACTCCAGATATTTGCACTTCGTACAATGTGCTCTGTAACTAAAAAATGTTCGATAGGTCAACATGTATACATAACTTTGGCTCCACGCAAATGCAGATTTTCCTCTGGACAGGGTGATAATAATTATACTCTTTAGGAACAAGATCTTAATATTTGTTGATGACTTATTTGATCAATGGATCGTGTAATTCTTGAAAATCCTTTGAAATTCATTGCGCCGGGGAAAATCAGTGAGCAGTTAACGTATATGTTTGACATCAGAAGCAGTGAGTTTTATGAATACTGTTGAGAGCGACTGCGAGGCGATCAGCTGCATTGTCCTCTATACTTTAAGTATATTTGCCATACCTATTCTCTATACATTCACTTGGTGGATGGCTAGAATATGTCACTCTAGATAAGTTTGATTTTTCTTGTGAAATAATGCGCGTTGAATGCCGGAGCTGCTAGTACAGGACGTTCTGCGTTTCTAATTAAAGCCCTTTGAGGTTCTGTTCTCCAGCGCTCTATTAGCCTCGAAAAGTGAGCATGCGTTGAGCGAAGTATCTTGCTTAACAGGATTTATCACATTCCTAATATGATATTTCTTTATTATTCTAAAGACATTGCTTTTAGGCTTGCCGCGAAATGATTTTCTCTGTGGGACGTGATCTTGGAACCTTTGCTGAATTTGGATCTGTTCGGTAGAACTTGAACATGGCACAGCAGTTTTCAGATGATATCTAGCGCTTGCTATCAGTAGCAATCAGACACAGAACACTTCAATATTTCAATATTCAAGCCACTTCCTCCCCTCAGGGAGGAAGTGGCAACTTCGACACAACTATCGTGTCTATGGGAATTAGCGCTCCCAGGGGGTAAATGTGTGAGGGCCCGAGCTAAGAGTTAGGTAGGCCTTCTTTTTTGTTTAAATTAAAAGTTTTTTGCTATGTTAAGGACCATCTTTTTCCGGTTCACTGCTGTCCTGTTTTTCCGCACCTACTACTTTCTTCTTCAACTTTGATCTTGTTTCATAATCTTCTTTCTCAACTTACTGTTTCTGTGCCCTTTCTGCAAAAATTCCGCATTCCCTTGGCTCCATGGTAAATGGTGCCTTTCCTCTTCCTCTCTTTGGATCGCATTTGTTGCGGATAGGGAGGCTTAAACTAACTAATAATCTAATCTAATCAAACTTCAGGGAAGGAAGACTGTGGTTCAAGTTTTCGAGTTCAGTCCCGCGATAGTGGTATTTCAATCTGAATAAAATCATTTCCTCAGGTAATGGTTGAAAACAAACGACGAGTGGAAAAAATTTATGGGGAAACCCTTTGTAATTGAACTTTTCTCCCTCTTTCTTTGTAAGTTATGAAACTGAAAACTCATTGTAGGAAGCGATTCTTATAGTCAATGTTAAAGTTTCGAAGTATTGTATCATTTCACACTGTGAAAATTTTTATTTTTGTGAATACTGTCATCAGTGACGTGTGACTGCCTGCTCCGTCGTACAAGACAATAAGTAAATAGTTATCTGAGTTCCACATCACTTCCCTGTGAAAATTTGTCAATGACTCAATGCGTGATAGATAATAGTGTGAATTGGTATCATGCGGGTCTCCGTTTATTATCAGTAGCGCCTGAGACACGGTGGTGGTAGGTGCGGCGCGTCGGCCTCCCCTGTACGCGGGTAGTGCGTCACGGATCTATTTCTGCGGCGGAGCTTACCTTTGCCATCCTGCCTAGTTCTCTGGGAACATTCAGGGGTCACATTCCTGGGGAAAAGTAATTTGTTTTCTCTCGATCCTGAATATGTTCTCGTTGGCATCTGCTAGATTGTGTACTGATAACGCCATCTGATATCGGGATGCGGATTTTAGTATTTTTCGAATGTATTAATGCTTAACTGAGAAGCATGGTTTTTCTATGGATTGACAAGTAGTTTAGGAAAGTCATTCGTTACGTAAAAGGTGAAGTTTATTCTGAGCAAAATGTTCGTGGTTGTAATCGTTCATGTCGAGTAAATCTTGGGAAATGCGTGCTACACATGGTCTAACTTTCGTATTTTGTGCGAACTACAATTTTGTAAGTTGCTGGCGTTGATGATGTTCGTTGAGTTCATGATAATGACGGATAATAAGCCCATCATCAGGTTGAAATTGTGGTAGATATTAATGTGGCGGCAGTTGTATACGCGCTCTCTGGTTTGATTTTTGTTTGTATTGAAGCCAACAAATAGTTGCGTCCTCTTGCTAAAATGAGGTGTATTTCACCGTAGTAAAGCAGGTGGGTGTATCCATTACACAGCTGAAGGCCACCTCACAATTAAGGCGTGTGCAAAGCCGCATTTCAATGTTGCCAGTGTTGTGTTTTCTCTCTGACGCAGTGCGGTGTAGATGACGCACACAGCCGAGTTCCGGCGCATCTCCCGATGCTTCTCGTTCATCTGCCAGACGCGTGCTCCTGAAATGTTACGGGCAATCAGGGCTGCGGTGTGTTTGGCAGGATGTATCTTTTGTGGAGGTTTCTCGGAGTACTGATTTATTGAAGGGAAACGGGTGTGAATTTCAGTGTTCTGAGATGAGATTTTGCTTCTTTTTCTGTCTACGACTCGAAGAATTGAGGGAATCATTTGTGGGTTGTGTTTTCCTTTCATTTACTGATGTGTTATTAAGCTACGATTAGCATGCATGCATTCTGTCTTTTCACATGCAAAGGGAAAAGACAGAATCATCTTAATGATAACGGTGCTGTATTTGAGTGAAGAAATTTGCCATGAAATCTGTCTACTTCGTGAATATTAACTCAAACTGAAAAATTACTCCTGAAATTCGTTTTCATCGGACGTATGAGTAACCGAAATGTTAGCTTTTTATTGACAACAATTTTAGGTACAAGTCACGCGAATCAAGCCTTTTACTGTGAATCTAAACGTTATGAGGGAAACTCTAATCGCAACATTTTATAGATAATACGAAGTGCAATCTATGTGTTCTCTAGGGAGCTTAACATGCATTCTCCATACATAGATTACTAGGGAATTAGCTATCTCTGAATACGTTCATCTTCAGGTAGTGAACTGCTACTGGCGCTCCCATGGGAGATATTGTAGTTACCTCAGCTATAGATAGGCCTTCGAGACTTGTATCTTTTGTGCTCACTTTCAAAACATTTTGTTGTCTCTCTTTCCTCTTCTGTTTTGACTTTTGTTTCTATGCGCATGGTACCCTGTGTCTCTGAGTCTCATGGTACCCTGTGTCTGTGTTCCTGTTAATTCTCCGTGGGAATACACCTTGTGCATATATTCCTCGTTTTCTCTACAGCCTATACTAGACGGTGCCTTCTCTTCGCACACTTGAGATAGCTTATGTTGTAGACAGGGAGTCTTACAACCAACTAATAATCACAAAACTCACTCCTGAGTCACAATGTCAACAAAGCGCTCTGACGTGGCTGCGATTGCGAGCTGATGGCCCGTATCAGGCAAATGACGCACGAATAAAAACACACAGAGAGAGCGAGGTGGGTTCGCTGTACGCCTCCAACGCTTTGCTTATTTGCTGCCGATCCAAATACTTGGCTTCTCCTCTGCGCGCATTTCAGACGCATTTGCTGAAATCAACACTCTGTGTGCCGTGGCCAGTGTCCAGTGTCATTCCACTCTGAGTTCGGAAGGTAGTCATGTGATCGAGTTTCACAGATGAGGTTTCTGAGTTCTCGTTTCCAACGTTTTGCTTTTATGGGAGGCTTCGAGTCAGGGTTGATCACTGTCTGCTGTCCTGGTGTTTCCTAACACTCGATCTTCACACTCCGTCGTTGACTTGATATTTTTCTTAATAACAACCAATCCGTGGTTTTGGTATTGCCTAGTTTCCGTGTGATTCTGTTCAGGTCAAATTTTTCGATCGGGTTTACCACGAAAACTGAGTTTCCAATGTATGCAAATGTGAGTTTTTAATGTTCTCTTTTAGTTTTCGTAGTTGCGACACAACTAAGATTAAGACAATCGTATATCTTCATTGTTCCATATTTACTGGTCTTACGGAAAGACATTTTCGCAAGCTTCAGAAGTGATTATAGAAGTTTACGCATAATTTTTTGTGCTACGCCATTTTTTGCTGACTTGTACATTCTTTTTTTGTTCCACATTTTCTAACTATAAATTAACGTCTTTAAGTTTTTCAAAATCTACTTTTAGTTTGAAGTGAGCACCGTAGTGCTTCTCGTGCGTAATTTGTTTTCACACTTTACGCTGAGGAATTGTTCCCATGACATTTGCGACCTCTAAAATATTGAATGCATCGTTAGGAAGGTGGCATACGAAATTTCAGCTTCGATGAAAAATTATGGCTGGAATTGTTTGGTAAATCTACTAAGGAATTTTGTAAAAAATTATGAAGCAAGTAGCCTCGAACCAGATGCTTTAGTTAAAAACATCACTCAACACTTTAAAATCAAAAGCTCAGTTTCCATTGACTAAATTTGTCGTTATAATTTTACATTTAACGTTTGATCGTATGTAAATTTCAAGTGAAAATAAATGCCGTCGTGTTCAATATACCTGAAAAAGAGGTAAGAAAAAGACAGTTTTGCAGCGCGTGCGTCAGAGCACCACCAGCACCTGCTGCTGCTTGTCCTCATCGCCTGAGAGTCAGAAATGCGGCGTCAAATGTGCCTTGTGTTGCTTTGGTTGTTCCTGCTATTGCTGTGTTGCCTGTTAATTTGGTTGGTCCAGGGACTTGTGTTGCCAGTAGCTTTGGTTCTTTCTGTTATTTCAGTGTTGCCAGTTAATATGGTTGTTCCAATAACTTTTGTCAATAGGTTAAATTGTAGCAGTTATTTCATTGTTGCCAGTTAATATGGTTGTTTCTGTAACTTTTGTCAATTGATTGAATTGTAGCAGTTATTTCAGTGTTACCAGTTAATGTGGTTGTTTCAGTAACTTTTGTTGTCAATTGGTTAAATTGCAGCGGTTATTTCAGTGTTGCGAGTGGGAATGATTGTTACCGTAATTTTTGTTACTAGTTAATTTGATTGTTCCGGTAATTCTTGCATTACCAATGGGTTTGGCTTGTCTTACAATTCTTGCGTTGTTAGTTAGTTGTTTTGGCTGTCGCGTATTTCTTCGTGTTGCCTGTTAATTTGCCTGCGTAACTCGTGCGTTGCAAGCTCATTTGATTGTTGCAGCATTTTGTGTTGTTGCCTTCCGAAAATTGTGTCGCAGAGACATGACGAACACGCTGTGCCGAAATTGGCCCTCAGGGGGAATGCGATAGGCAGTAGGTTTAGGTTAGTAGAGTTCCTGTGCACTGGGGACAGGCTTCTCCTCTGGGATACTGTTAGGTTTCCTCAGCTGTAGAAAGAGTTTCAGAAATTTCATTTTTAGTGCCCGCTTTGGTTCTTTCAGTTTTTCCTGTTTCTTCTTCTCGCCTTCCTGACTTGCTGTTTCTATGCCCAGGCTGTCTTGTGTAGGAACACATCTTGTGCGTAGGTTCCTCATTTACCGCAGGCCCATACTAAATTGCACTTTCTCTTCGCTCTCTTGACATCGTTTTTGTTGTGGCTAGGGAGCCTTAAGCTAATGGGTTTAAATATGATAACACGGTAAAATTTTGTGGTATAATCTCCTCGGAATAGAACCTCTAGCGTTCAACGAACTAATATCATAGCAAGTTAACTATACTCGCTTCCACTTATTTTATAATCTGTGAACGATGTGTTGAGACTCGAAGTTTTAAAGATAGCTCCGTTTATGAACAAAGAAGTAACTCAACTCTGTGTACGTCAACTTATGCTTTTATTTGTGTTTTAGGTAATTTGACTTTTGTGAAGTGGTAGTCTGGATAAGTGTCAGTAATTGGCAAGGGACGTCAATGTTCGAGCCGTTGGTGAACATTTGGAGCTACGTATTCGGCAACGTCGGCATGGCCACCAACGCTGGAGGTGAGTGTGCCTCATTTGTGCTGCCCCACGCCGGCACTGCCTCCTGTGTTGTTTTTAACACTCTTGTGACGTGAGCCACCGGTGGCACACGGAAAGGATTTTCATAATGCTGATGACCGGCCAGTAGTCACAATCTCAATTTTCATAAGTACTTGATCAAAACTAAATGAAGGCACGGTTGATGTTTGCTATTTTCAACATTGCTTACTACAATTGACTTTAAATTTAAGTTGAATTTCATACTTGAGTTTAACCCATCGCAGTCTAAGTGTTAAAACCATTGTTCTCCAGTAACAATGCGGTGGAAATTCTGGTGGTATGAGTTATACCAGCAATATCTTCGAGTCAATTTTTAGAAGCGTGAGCAATGAGAGTAACGGTAAGTAAATAAATACTGAAAAATAGTAAATCCTTCACCGTAAACCTCGAAAAAGTTGTGGTTATCGCATGGTAAATCGATCACTTTAAGGATGTATTACAGTGATTTTTAAATAGTACATTGTTTTGAGCAGAAGCATCGTAGAGCAGTTTGTTAAAGCCCTCCCTCGCATGTATTTGTAAACGAAATCTTCGAGAAGCAAATCCTATCACCAACCAATCCCTCTGCATTTGCATTCTTTCGAGGGACCTTCAACTATTGGAAATGATGCTCCTGTTGGCTAATAGCCTGCGTATTCAATTATAGCTTTTGAGAGTTCTACTGTAGTTCTATTAAAGTAATCCATATTAAATTTTAAATTGTATGTCAGATATTTTAACTTGAATGTCAGATATTTTAACTGGAAAGTCAGATATTTTAACTGGAAAGTAAGATATTTGGACTTGAAAGTCAGATATTTTAACTGGAAAGTCAGATATTTTAACTTGAAAGTCAGATAATTTAAGTTGAAAGTCCTATATTTTAACTTGAAAGTAAGATATTTTGACTTGAAAGTCAGATATTTTAACTGGAAAGTCAGATATTTTAACTGGAAAGTCAGATATTTTAACTGGAAAGTCAGATATTTTAACTGGAAAGTCAGATATTTTAACTGGAAAGTCAGATATTTTAACTGGAAAGTCAGATATTTTAACTTGAAAGTAAGATATTTTGACTGGAAAGTCAGATATTTTAACTTGAAAGTCAGATATTTTAACTTGAAAGTCAGATATTTTAACTTGAAAGTCAGATATTTTAACTTGAAAGTCCTATATTTTAACTTGAAAGTAAGATATTTTGACTTGAAAGTCAGATATTTTAACTGGAAAGTCAGATATTTTAACTGGAATGTCAGATATTTTAACTTGAATGTCGGATATTTTAACTTGAATGTCAGATATTTTAACTTGAATGTCAGATATTTTAACTTGAATGTCAGATATTTTAACTTGAATGTCAGATATTTTGACTTGAAAGTCAGATATTTTAACTGGAAAGTCAGATATTTTAACTTGAATGTCGGATATTTTAACTTGAATGTCAGATATTTTAACTGGAAAGTCAGATATTTTAACTTGAATGTCGGATAATTTTAGTGATGTACCGATGTATCGGTATCGGTATCGGTATCGGCAAAATTCGGCCGATACTTTACCGATACTTTTCAATAATACGTATTTTATCATGAAAATGAAAGTCATAAATCGTGAAAGTAAAAGTATCTAACCTAATACTACCCG
>JACJUY010000939.1:33410-50344 GCA_014220935.1 Platorchestia sp. MABIK
TATCGGTATCGGTAGTAGTATCGGTCAAAGTATCGGTATTTCCAAGTATCGGAGTATCGGTATCGGTATCGGCCAAAAAATGGGTATCGGTATCGGTATCGGCCAAAAAAATGGTATCGGTACATCACTAGATAATTTAACTTGAAAGTCAGATATTTTAACTGGAAAGTCAGATATTTTAACTGGAAAGTCAGATATTTTAACTTGAATGTCAGATATTTTAACTTGAATCGAAAAAGGTGTAGTTGTGTGGCTGCGCTCGCACAATTTCCTTCGCGCTATTGTTCGTCCGATGGCGGTGGCTCTATATTTGACAGCAGCGTTGTATGGCAGCGGTTCAGCCAGGACGTAAATGTAGATCAAAAATTGATACGGTGTGCAATTTTTAATAATATTGTATTCACCTGTGAAATTTTTAGAGCGTTTTTAGCTTGCAGTGAACTTTTTTTTAGCTTCTTGTTTGAGTTTTTGATTTCTTGAAGGTTTGCAAGAGAAATCTTTGAAATGAACGTCGACTTGAAGAATTCGCATTCTCAGTGCCTTTCGTCCCATTATTGTTTGGTTGTTATTGAATATCTTTATCATGCTAATGCAAGAGTTAAAAAGACACAATTTGCTTAGTGTCACATTCTGAAATTGCAATGCGTACGTTTACATTAACTGAAACACGCACATTAACCTAAACCTTGGTGTTGTGTTCATGCCGTGCTTCAGCGCTGCTCAAATGGAGACCAGTGCTGGTCCTCGGACTTTCCATAAGAAGAAACGATGGCATTATTTCAATAATTTCACCGTGTGCACGATAATGAACTTATTTTATCTACATATTGATAAATTCAGAACATAAAATGTGATAGTGACTCTGAACTTCAGAGTCACTATCACATTTTATCGATGTATGCGCTGCTCTTTAAACCGCGTAGAAATATGACTGATTCTTGGCATAGTGGGAAGAACTGTTGACATGACACATGGCATTTAAAAAAGCAGTCAATGCTTTACAGTATTCTGGGTGGTTTAGATCTCGAGTGTAGTTACGGTAACTGTAATAACAGATCGAGAAACACTGCTCCACAGTGCTAGTGGGGGTTCAGAACACGACTGCAGTTACGGTAACTGTGATAGTGAATAAACACTACGCTATGAGAGTGGAGTGTCGGATCACAGCAGTCCGGCTGTGCTGGGCAACCGCCTATGTGTTGTAGACCCGGGCGTGGGTGCCGTTATCTCGGGGCTGGGGTGCTTTGTGATAAGCTGGAGTGTGGAGATACGGGAGCATGCAGCTGAACATCTGCTATGTTGTGATGCTTCAGATCAGCTGGAACTTGGAGCTGGAGGTTTGCTATGACCTGGACTTCAACTGCTGGGACTTGTAGCTGGAGGTCTGCTATGACCTGAACTTCAACTGCTGGGACTTGTAGCTGGAGGTCTGCCATGACCTAGCTTCAACTGCTGGGACTTGGAGCTGGAGGTCTACTATGACCTGGGGCTGGGCTTCAACTGCTGAGACTTGGAACTGGCGGTCTGCCATGACCTGGACTTCAACTGCTGGGACTTGTAGCTGGAGGTCTGCTATGACCTGGACTTCAACTGCTGGGACTTGTAGCTGGAGGTCTGCTATGACCTGGACTTCAAATGCTGGGACTTGTAGCTGGAGGTCTGCTATGACCTAGACTTCAACTGCTGGGACTTGGAGCTGGAGGTCTGCTATGACCTTGTGCTGGACTTCAACTGCTGGGACTTGGAGCTGGAGGTCTGCTATGACCTGGGACTGGACTTCAACTGCTGGGACTTGGAGCTGGAGGTCTGCTATGACCTGGGACTGGACTTCAACTGCTGGGACTTGGAGCTGGAGGTCTGCTATGACCTGGAGCTGGACTTCAACTGCTGGGACTGCTAGAGATCAGCTGAGACCTGGTCGTAAGGCTGATCCAGTTGCAAAGCGACCTAATTGGTTGCACTTGCAGCGTTGTAAGTTTAGTTGCCATAATTTCAGTGATTATAACTAAATCAAATTTGTCAAACTGTATTGTGAATATTCTTTTTCGTATATGAAGTAGCCCTTATCTATCGAATGAAATTTAAGCTTTTTCTTTGAGCTTGAAAATCATGTCAAATTACTTCTCAGTGGGATAAAACTAATGTATCTAAGGAAGTCAGCACTCCCAGGGGGAAGATGTGAGATTCTGAGCTTAAGATCAGGCGGGCTCTCCTTCTGATGAAGTTGAATGATTTCTTATTTTATAACGGTTTCTCTTTTTTTTTGGTTCGCTGGCATATTTCATGAGTTCCGATTACTCTCGTCTCCAATTTGTTTGTTGTTTCATAGACTTCTTCCAGTTTTGCTGTGCCCATGCGCAGGGTGTGGGGCACACCGTGTGGTTGGATTCACCGTTCTTTGGATTTCTTGCTAAACGGTCCTTTCCTCCCTCCCCTCTAGAAAACGCCTTTGCTTGGATTTGGGAAGCTTCAACTAACTTACAAGCTAAGATAACTTGATCGTTATTTCTCCAAATAATTAATGTCGGTGACCCAAGTTCTAATGATAATCTGAAGGTCATAGATTAAAACCAATGAGTTCGACGATATTTTGCCTTGAACTGTACTACTTATTTCAAAATATTGTTCCATACGGAGCCTCTGAACTGAGCACTCGCTTCCGTTTAGTTAACAGCTACAATGCCTCTCAATTGTTCCGCAATGTTTCCTTTGATCACCGTGGCCAAGTGAGCGTGCCCTTTACATGACCGTGTCGCCACTTCGAATCCCGGCAGTGCCACCCGGTGATTCTCCCCGTTGGGAGAAAGGAGAACACGGCCACAATTCCCCACTCGACCCAGGTGTCGGTCACGGGTGCCGCCTTGACCGGGGGTAACCGTCATTACGTCCTGGTGTTAGTTATAAGGCATATGAAAAACCCATGTTCTAGATGATATGTGTAGGCTTATTTGGAATAAAACGTCCTTTCCTTTCCCCTCAGGGGGATACAACTATAGCAGCTATGGGAATTAGCGCTCTCAGGGGGGAAATGTGTGAGGGCCCGAGCTGAGAGTTAGGTAGGCCTTCTTTTTGTTGAAATAAAATGTTTTTTGTTATGTTAAGGCCGCCTTTTTCGGTTCACTGCTGTCCTGTTTTTCAGCACCTACTACTTTCTTCAACTTTTATCTTGTTTCATGAACTTCTTTTCCAACTTACTGTTTCTATGTCCCTTCTGCATAGATTCAGAATTCCCTAATATCCATACTAAATGGTGCCTTCCTCTCTTCGATACGCTCTTTTTTGTAGCGGTTAGGGAGGCTTAAAGTAACCTATAATCTAAAATCCTTTGATCTGCGTACATACGTCGGAACGAGACCGTTCGAGCGCCGTGGTGTCTGTGTCAAGGATGCGAAGTTACAGAGGCGTGACCGTGGTCTTGGTTTGTGTCTGCTAATTGCCTAGTCTTAACACTCCATTGCGTTCCAGTAACTGGAAGCTGCCTGACTAGTTCCTTCTGGCAAAGTAATTGCGCTGGGTCGTACGAGAAATCTTTTTCTCTGGTATGTGTGATATCTTCTTTGGTGTAGTTGTGGTTATAGAGTGAAGGTTGAACGTCTTTTTTTCTGCATGGATTGTAACATCGATTTCCAGAGCTATTACAAAAGCATCCACTACCTTCTTGGCCACGAGTAATGTGCCGAGTTAAGAACACATGCTCGACAAAACTGAGCTACGATCACGTAGTTCAGTTTTGTACTTATTTCCTAAAGGATTTGCGTGGATGTTCCTTCGTTCCAACTCGTGTTCCCACTATTCCAACTTCCCCACTTAAAGTTTCACTCTCGATTTCCTTCATTTCTTCATCATAGGCATCATTTGATTTTCATAAAACTCTACGTAAATAGTCTCCGTTAAGTTCCATGGTTAGAGAAAATTATACATAAAGGAAACCAGGCATGAATGGATACTGAATGCTTTAGCGTTGAACTTTGAATGTCAATGATCCTTCGATTTTATTCTGTTGATGCTTAGCGTAGAAAAAACTCCACAGCGCATTTTATTGGTGTTGGTTTCGTGATATTTTTCCGATTTGAATTAAAACCTGATTTAAGAATTTGTGTATGCGAGGTAAATTCTTCTCAACTAGATCATGAGAGCTCTACGACATCAATATAACTAAGAACTGTTGAGCCGTACAAAGTTGTTGCACGGAGATTAAATAACAAGAAATGCAATACTTATTTTAATGATGCATTTATTCTGCTTTTTTCTTGCTGTACTTTTTCCATTTTTCAATTGAAAATATTCAATTTATCAATTGAAAATAATCAATTTATCAATGGAATATATTCAATTTATCAATTGAAAATAATACAATTTTACAATTTTTAATTGAATGCTTGAAGCTACAATTCACGCTTCTTGCTTTAGAGCTTCAAATTTTGAATTGAGAACATTTTCAACTGAAAAAAAACGCTACATCAAATGAGGCACGAAGCCCGTTTTTCTCCGGTGTCCCCAACCCGAGAGTGACGGACGGAAAGGGGCGTGTGTGGAGGGGTGAGGTTATCTGGCGCTTGCGCACGCCGCTCCTCGCATCGATTTCCACCACTGCCAGTTGACGGTGCTCAGCAAGCGTGTCCAAGTGTTTCTTCTCTTATTCTTATAGGAGTTGTACCTGGGTGTGCTCAGAACAATCGTTTCTGTTGCCTAAATAAAGTGGAACTAAACGTGAGTTTTCAACTCGAGCTTTCTGCGAACCTTGAAAACGGTGTTGGGACAGAGATAAACTCAGTGAAGGCCTAATGTTCGGAGGACTCCATCAAGAGTGCACCGAAAGCCTTCAACTGATAATCCAGAAGCCAGATAGTGTGGTTTTCTTTTTGAAGCGCTGGTGCTTTTAGTGATTTTATTACCCATAGCAATAAGGATATAATTCGTGATTAAAGTATTCCGGGTTGCATGTAGTGGCCGTTGAGCTCCAGATATTGATCGATATCTATTCTCGAGACTTGAATCCTTCAAACCTCTAGTGCCACTGATTCCTTCCTGAAAACAGAGTTGTTTGTCTTCCTCATTGAAACGAGAATTAATTCTCGGTTGAAATATAGTCACATTTTCTCGTTCTCCAACGCTGGCCTTCAATCTATTTTTAGTCATGTCTCTTTAAGTAAAGTATTGAGACTAAGTTTAAATCTCCTCAAGTCCACAGGCCACGTCCTTCTCGTGGCTTGTGTGTAACATTTCTGTACTTCAGCATTTTTGCAATCAAGTCTACAATTCATTTAACATTTTAAAGCCTGAACTGGTTGTAATTGAACACGTACACGACCGCTGGACCAGCAGTCTCATGTTAAGTAGGGTTGTAAGTAGCTGAGTTTAAAACCGTCTTCACTGTTTCAAAAAAGAAACTGTATTTCTCCTAAGAAGTGTGAAAATGTATTAGAATGAGGAAATTTTACCTCGTATGCTTAAATCTCTTCTAAAAAATTGGTTGAAATAATTGCAATGCTATTCTTTCACACCGATACGTAAATGAGCAATTTACCATGTGGTAAATCGGAAATGAACGCGTTGACATCCTCTAAGGCGACGTGCCGTAATGGTGCCCACGAGAATTAGCGCTCAAGTCCTAGGGAAAGCTGCAGGCCCCGAACTGAAGGTTGGGTGGGCCTTCCTTTTGCTCAAATAGAAAAGTGGTCTTTTTAACCTTTTTATCGGTTAGCTATTATTCTTTACTTCGTAATTCTTTTTTTGAATTTATTTTTTTCTGATTTTGTTGTCTTCCTGTCTTCAAGGTTAGGAAACCTGTATGGGAACATTCTTCTGTATAGATTATTCGTCCCGTTAATCTAATCTTGTAATTTAATCTAAAATAATAATTTTCGCTGTGTAATTGCCATGAGGTGCGCGCAGTCTAAAATTGTAATGCCAACATCATTTCTCATTTGATCATAGGTCGAGCGCACGGATTGAATTTTATTTCAGCGAGTTGTGAGTGTACTCAACACGTTGATTGCGATGTGAGCCACCGGTGTACGCGGAGGCAATTTTCAAAATCCTCCTGACCGACCAGTAGTCACTTACTTTTCATGCAAACTCAATCAAAGCTAAATGAAGACACAATCCAGTAAATAATTACTGTTTTCAAAAGTCCTTATTACAATTGATTTTAATTTTGATTTGAATATTGAACTTCAGTTAGTGCCAGCGCGGTCAATCGGTCAAGATTATATAATAAATATCTTTCCGAGTCGCGTCGGAAGTGGTAGCGCAGACACACGTATTGGTCGTCTGGTGGTGAAAGCATGGCTGTCTCCTAATTAACCATGGGAGTGTACCAGCTTATTCTGCACTGTATTTGTGAAACTGGTAGTAATATTGGTGATGTCAGGGACCCCTCAGGGGGATACAGCTATTGTATCTATGGGAATTAGCGCTTCCAGGGGGACAATGTGAGGACCCGAGCTAAAGGTTAGGTAGGCTTTCTTTTTGTTAAAATAACACATGTTTTTGTTTTGTTAGGGACCATCTTTTTTCGGTTCACTGCTGTCCTGTTTTTTCAACACTTCTACTTTCTTCTTCAACTTTGATCTTGTTTCATGAACTTTTCTCATCTTACTGTTTCTATGCCCTTTTTGCATAGATTCCACGTTCCTTTAACTCCATACTAAATGGTACCTTCTTCCTTCCTCTCTTTGGATCTCATTTGTTGAGGCTAGGGAGGCTTAAACTAACTAATAATCTAATCTAATCTAATCTGGTGATGTCAGGGAAAGCACTGTTAAGTTATTGTGGTCCCTTTAGCTTTGTGAGAAGGGCAGAATTTTACGACTTTCGTTCTTTAGATAACGTCAACAAACGTTCTCAGCGTACGTATAAAGTTTAATCTCGAGGCTCGTGTTGAAGTTATCGTTGATTGTGAAAGTAGCACAGAAACAGTTTTATTATGCGATGAAATGTCTTCCATCTGAATCTTCTATTATTCAATAAATAAAGCTTGGCAGTATACGAGCGACATACCTTAAGAAATAATTGGGAATTTCTAACATTAATTAATGCATGGATAATTATATCACTACTTGATGATGCACCCTAGTCTGACTTCTGTTTTGGCTGTTTTTCCCTTCTAAACGAGAAAGTTTCTATGACTCAACTGAGTGTTAGTAAGCAAGTCCAGGCTTGGTACGCAATGATCGTGTCCAGGAAGGGGCGTTCGGTGCTAGCTAACACTTCCGTGGCTCGGATACGCTGTAGGCATCAATGCTATGTTGCTCCGCGGCTGTAATAAGAGCTTGCCTAATCATATTGACTATCGGGAGTTCATATACGAGTTTAGTATACCAAGATTTGATGAGTGAACCTAAATATAAATCTGCAATAAAATAAAATCAATAAGCTTACAAAAAATAAATAGTTTCTACCGCTAATATTCAATCCAGACTATATTATATGTATTTGCACAAAAATTAACACAAAGGCGATAATCTTGATGGTGATATTGACGATGCTCGTCTCGTATTTTTTTTTATCAAAAGCATATGTTTTGAATCAAGCCAGGTTCTTTCAGTGTTTGAAAGTGTTCAGTGTTGGCAAGTTGTCGCTGACTCGAAAACCCTCTTCTCGCCTGGTATTTAGGATACCCGTGGCCTGAATTCTGAAATGAATGCCTCGAGTCGAAATCTAGTTGCCGAGCACGTCTATGGCCAGTCCAAATTTGGCTTCACATCTAAAACTAAACAAACTGAGAGTGCAGTCTCCTGATTGTCCGGTGACCCGTACTGAGACCATTAGCGGTTCTGTTTTAATCATTTTTCGGCGGGACATATCGGTGTCTCCGAATATCAGAAATTGAGCAGCTTTTAAACGACGTTTATTGGGTTCAATAGTGAAGTGGTTGTTTAATTAAATGTAGCAAAATGAATGTCCTGTGTAAGTTGCCTTAAAGTTCTTTGATACGGTCTTTCGAATGACTTGATAACTACATGGTCCATAATTGTGTGTTAGAGGATATTATCTGCTCTAGCCATCAAATACTACTCGTTCAGTCCCAAGTCTGTGGATGGCGATCCTAGGATGTTATCAATGCACGGATGTACGAAATCAGTGTTATTAATCCATTCACATTTTTATCAGTAAAGTAAAAAAAATACATGACACCCTACCTAGTTCTAGTGTTATTAGGTCAATTTATATCATTTAAGTTAATGGATTTTAATGCCGAGGGTGTGACTGTTTTTTCATCAGTGTGTGTACATGTGTAACTTGCATTTGGAAAACAATAGAGCCAAATGTACGTGACTTCCTAATTGCAGTAAGAGCAGGTGTTGCTTGTTTTTTAGTAACAGTGGAAGCAATTGTACTTGCCTTTTAATTATAGTTATTACCTATGAATTACTTGTCTAATTACAGTAGGGACGAATGAGGAGAAAAAGTAACCTGTCGTTTCACTTACAGCGAAAAGTGACTAACAATTCAATGTTTCAGACGCGAGCAATAAAGTAACCCGGCGTGTAATGACAGTAAGACCAGAGCTGCATCAAGTTGGCAAGCTATTTAAATAACCTAGCTCCGTGTAAATTACACGTAGCTCCTAAAAGAGATGCAATTCAACTGCTCATGTTGCACTGGTAGAGGTTGGCCATAAAAATTTATGTTGGAGAAACCTATTTTTTGTAACCACTACCTTTGAATGCGAAGCTTTTTCGATGTGGATTATTATACGAGGATATTATGTTCTTGTTTCTTCCAGGGGACGTACGATAGTTTAGTTCGTTTTGTCTATCCCATGCTATGGGGACTGGCACCCTCAAGAGAATACTGATGTGTGGTTACCTCAGCTGCAGATAGGCTTTCGGGACTTCTGTTTTTCGTCTCCACTCTGTTTCTTTTTAGTTTTCATGCTTTCTCCGGTCGCTTTTAGCTTTTCTTCTTCTTCCCTAATAAATTGTTTTTATACGCAAGGTATCCTGCGCGACAACACATGCATAAATTCATCTGTCCATCCTTCTCTTCCTTCTATTGAAATCGCCTTTGGCGCCCCTCAGGGGGATACAACTATTGTATCTATGGGAATTAGCGCTCCCAGGGGGAAAATGTGAGGGCCCGAGCTGAGAGTTAGGAAGGCATTCTTTTTGTAGAAATAAAGTGTTTTTTGTTATGTTTAGGAACATCGGTTTTTTCGGTTCACTGCTTTCCTGTTTTTCAGCACCTACTACTTTCTTCTTTAATTTTTATCTTGTTTCAAAATCTTATTTCCCAACCAACTGTTTCTATGCCTTTTCTGCATAGATTCCGCGTTCTCATAACTCCATACTAAATGGTGCCTTCCTCCTTACTCTCTTTGGATCGCATTTGTTGCGGATACGGAGGCTTAAACTAACTAATAATCTAATCGCCTTAGTTGAGGCTAGCGAGTCTTGAAGAAGCATAATAATAATAATTTGCTTTTGTTTTCGAATACTACTCTTAAATTAATTATTCTGCGACTGATCCCAGGAAATTATCAAGGAGCCAATGCGTGATCAAAGTCTTTCTTGTTAGTCTACTAATATTTTTTTTTCGTGTAAATCCCAAGCAGATATGAACATGAAATTTGTACGAAAACATAAATGAGAAACTGAGATTTGATAATTCGAATTGTGTTTCATAGTGTGTTACTCCACAGCGTTAATGAGCAATGAACTCGAATTGCCCTTATTTTTGTAGATAGTCTCCATAGCCTGTCAAAAGTGTCGAATCCAAGCCCCTCTCGCTGGCCTCGTGCCCCCTGGAGACGAAGATCTGTCGAGGGAACTTCTGCATCCGAGGGTCTGCAAACATTTGAAAATCCTGGTAACTCCGAAAATATCTCAGATCAACCTAAACGAACATCCTTGTGGTATCCCTATTCTTCCAACCCTGACGACGTAACAAATGTGGAAAGCTGCAAACAACGTGGTTCCTCGAAGACACCCAAACGATCGTTCTTATGGTCACCCTCTCCGAACGTTGAAGAAACCAAACTCGACGTGTTTGATGTGAGCGGCGGTGAACTCTCTCCATTGTCTCCTTCTTCTGCGGCGTGCTCGTCGACCCGAGTTGTGCTGAGCCGCGGTGTGGTCGAGTACCCTGATGTGGAACTGAGAGACACATCGTGCATTAGCTTCTCTGAGTTCACTTCCAACACTTCCTCTACTGGAGACCCGTTGCTACCCGTTGACACCCACTCTTCTTTGCCTAATTCTGTGCTCAACTGGGAGACTCCTCAGGGCCAGAATAGACACAACCTCGAAGTCACCGAGTCTCCGGCTTCTGGTTTGCGGTTCAGCTTGAAACCCCGGATATTTACGGTCATGGGGCGGCTGAAAACTGGCGTTAATGAGAGTAAGTATGATGAAAGCGTATAAACTACTAGCATATTTTGTGTTGAGAGTTCATGAGTTGAAACCATTCATACTAAGCTACATATCTGGTGTCCCTATTTATTAGTTTATGGGTATATTTTTTTTTAATTTTGTACCATAGTTATGGGGTTCGTGTTAACTAAGGGAATTATTCATCGGTTGCCAGGTCTAATTATATTGACCTAAACGTTTACATCCCTGATTCTCGAAATATATGTGCGTATATGACGTACATGTATTGTGCAAAATGTAAATCGACGTCCACTGCTCGAAGAAGCAGTGGTGTATAGCGTATGACGAATACCAGTTAGGCTTAACATTGGGGTACCAATCGATCTTAAACTCGATAATATACAGATTGAAGTTTGTCCAATATCTAGCCTAGAGCACTCTTAGTATGCTATTGCACAGTCACAACTCCCATCAGGAAAGGTCTCGTCACCCGTCTCACCCGTGTGTGAACTACTTTTTTAATCACTTGTACTCATTTCTTCTGCCCAGGATTACGAATCTTCTAAATCGTATTCATTACTACGTGGCCAATTGATTTATATCATTCGTATGCAGCTCTAATAATTAATGCAGAAGGTTGTGGTGGCCTTGTATACGTCGCGCACACACGAAGTTTGTTCAATAACTTGAGTATCGCACGTAAAACTGACACAACAATTAACTCTGCTCGCACATAACATGTACCTAAGTCCTCACATTCATTCATTAAACTAACTAATAATCTAATCTAATCATTAGAGGCTCTGCGTGTAATTTAGTACCTAAGAAGCTTGTATTTTTTGTGTGACGAATTCGTCACACTCGGGCGTAATGGGTTAATCCGGCATAACTCAAATCCGTATGCACGCCGCTTGCGCTTGTACGAATTTTGCTGTGCAGGATTAAATTCAGCAGTATTCGGAAGTGAAGCTGTTTTTAATGCGCACTTTTTATTGTCCGTTATTTTTGGACGACTTCACTTAATGTTTTAGTGAGGTTCCTGAAATATCTTCATGACCATGGCTTTGTGTCACTCTGTTTGAAAAAAATTCAGTGGGTACTTTTAAATGAAACGTATTAGTATTTTAGGAGCTGTCCGATATATGGCGTTGTGGTGGCTGTGTTGATACCGATGCTGCAGAACTGCAACGTTATCACCTTGTCACACAATCAAGCGCTTGCGTGATGTTTTAAAGCTAGGAGTTTGTTTTTAAATTTTACTCAGACCCAACAGAAAACTTTCCCATTGCCATCAATTTATTGTGGAACGAAAGAGCTCTCTTGGAATGGTTTCCTTTCTGATACTTCTCGATGCTCATTTGCCATTCATGAACTTTTCATGTGATATCACGCGCTACACAATATGGATGGGCTTATGGATTTGTTTTTGCTTTCGTAACATCTTGGTATATTCGCAGCTGTAATTTTTTTGTAAAAATAATGTGTTGAACATGTGCTCTTTTTAGGACATCTCGTTTGAAACTACTATGATATAAAAATATCTAACCGCAAATCGTGTGCTTTTAGTTTCTTATTTTAAATTTCATGGAAATGTTTTCCACTGTTCGCAATCGCAGTAGAGATCTCAAAATTTGGTCTCCAGAAAACCTTACCGCACCTAAACTCGCCAGCCGAAAATCGGTATAAAACTCACCGATGCGTGCTACTTCTTCATTCGATCTACCATATGTCTGTTTAAAAGCATCGTGGTGAAAATTTCACTGAATGAATTAAAAGCTGATCCATTGTTGTGAAAAATTTGTATTCAAAATTCAATGCTGCATTTTACCTAGGCTGATGGTTTTCTATCAGTGTGTGTGTCGGCAGGTGGAGCCCTTACACGAGTACGCTCGTAACGTTGATCTGCCTGTCTACGGCCTCATTTCTCACTGAAATCACCTCGACTGCTGTCAGAGCTGCTGCTACCGTTTTTGCTTCCGTATCCTGTATGCACCCTAATTCTGACTGCGCATCCGATTTGCTTCTAGTTTTTGACAACGCATTCTAGTTGCTCCCAGTTTTGTATAGCGCATCCTTGTTGCTCCTAGTTATGGGCAATTCATCCTATGTGCTAGCAGCTTTTGACCGCGCATTCTAGTATTTGCCTTTAGTTTTTTACTTCGCCTACTATTTGTTCGTAGTTTTTGACAGCGTATATTTTATATTCCTAGTTTTCGGTACCGCATTCCATTTGCTCCCACTCATGCAAATGGTATCCCATTTGTTTTCAGTTTTCGACTTCGTATGAATTCTTAAATGCATATCCTATTGATTACGAGTTTTTAATGACATATCCCATACACTCCCAGTTGTTGAGGTCGTATCTTTAATACTCCTAGTTCACTCGGAAGGCAAGCCCGAATTACAGAAGGAAGCTCATGGCCACGAACGTCCCATTATGCTGATGGCTTCCCTTCTGCTCTGCAATGGCCGGGGCTTCCTCTGACCTATACCGGTCGTTCAATTCTTTAGTGCTGCCCCGCTGCCGGTCTTGGCTTAGAAACGACTTTTGGGTTCGGAATTCTGTTTAAGAGTAGGAGTCAGACGTCTGAAATGTAGGAGTGTGAATTAAATCGCCTCCCATTTCTTATCTTGTGTTGCTTTCGTTTAGAGGGGAGTTGGCGTTGGATGCCCGAGAATCTGGGATGTTGCTGGAGCATTCCAGAGTCATTCCAGAAGTGTGTTTTAGATAGCCGTTATCGAGTGGCCGCATGAAGTAAAGGAGTCGGATTGGAATTGTACGAGGAAACCTCAGTGTTGTCTGCATCAATTGACGAACTTTAGCTGACGTCAGGTAATCATTAGAAGACCTCTCAGGGGGATACAACTATTATATTTATGGGTATTAGTGCAAAAATGTGTGAGGGCCCGAGCTGAGAGTTAGATAGGCCTTTTTTTTGGTTGAAATGAAATGTTTTTTCTTATGTTAAGGACCACCTTATTTCGTTTCATTGCTGTCCTGATTTTCAGCAACTACTACTTTTTTCTCCAACTTTGATCTTGTTTCATGAACTTCTTTCTCAACTTACTGTTTTTATTCCCTTTTTCTGCATAGATTACGCGTTTCCTGTACTCCACACTAAATGGTGCCTTCCTTCTTCCTTTCTTAAAATCGCATTTGTTGTGGATAGCTAGGCTTAAACTAACTAATAATCTAATCTAATCATTAGAAAATTGAAAACGTTTCTGAAAACCCACGATGTGAGGTGTTAGAGGATCACCGCCGAGGTAGAAACTAAATCTCGGAGCTCTAGCAGGTGTTAGAGGATCACCGCCGAGGTAGAAACTAAATCTCGGAGCTCTAGCAGCTTTCTTTCTTTTGTTTTAACGCTTTTTGAGGTGCTTAGAACAACAGAGTACCGCAATGTGATCGAATTATCCCCTACAGCGACAGGTTGAGCGGAGGATGGAGAATTGGTTGTGTGCAAAACTTTGTTTATTTACTTCACGACCAATTCGTTGATATCAATTACTTCTTTTCTCAGGACTAAAATCTAAGATCGTGACAGGACAAATGAAACTCTTTCATCTTCAAGACGATCGTTCTTTAGACTATAGCATATTTATGATGCCACTGTCTTTCTCTGAACACCGTTTCTTTGCCTCTTGGTTTCTAATACATGATTTCTCCTCTTGATCTTTTATGTTTCACTTAATAAAGAAGTTTCCTGTTGAGAACCCGGGTTTTAAATCAAGCTCACCTTCGTTTAGGCAACCATTGGCGCGCACTGAATCTCTGTCATATTGTCACGGAAATTTAGCGTGGAGATGAAGGACGTCGTCACATTAGGAAGACCTGCAGCTGAAGCTCGGATCAGTCGAGAGGCGGCATCGGTGTTGTGTGGGACGCGCCGTGACAGCGTCGCCTCCGTCCGCAACTTGTCTGGTTTTGGACAATGTGGATTATTGCGAGTTTTTTGTGCCATGTCCCATTTGTTTTCAGTCTTCGACTTTGTATCCGTTCTAAAATGCATATCATTCATTGCGAGTTTTTTGTGCCATGCCCCATTTACTCCCAGTTGTTGAGGTCGTACCTTTTAAACTCCTAGTTGATTCGAAAGGCGAGCTTGAATTACTGATGGAAGCTCATGGTCACGACTGTTCAATTATGCTGATGGCTTTCTTTCAGCTCTCAATGGCCGGGACTGCCTTTGACATATTCCCTCTCTCTCTCTGTTGGTGCCCAAGTGACGTGCCTTCGTGGTGACGGAGTTTTCAAGACGTATGATTTTGGGGCTTGTGGCTTTCTGTTGAGACTGAACTGACTAGAATGTCGTAATGAATCTTTTTGGCGTGATGTAGGTGCCTAATTGATGGGCTTTATTACGAAAAAAGAAAATGTTTAATTTGGGGGCTTGACGTTTGTAACCTTGTGTTGAAACTGATTATTATAACAAATCTATTGGGCGTAATATAGGTGCCCAAGTAAGATAACTTCATTTGTACTAAGAAGCAAATTGTATTAGTTCTGTGTATTGACGTTTGTGGACATGTATACAAACTAATAAAGATATCGGAACGAATCTTTCGGCCGTGATGTAGTTGCTCAAGTAACGTAATTTCATGTTTACTAATTAGCAAAATGCATAGTTTTGTGGTTTGACGTTTGTGATTGATGTGTTAAGACTGATGACCTTTACACTCTTTTAGGCGTAATGTAGGTACCCAAGTTACGTCCTTTATTATGAGAAGAAGTAACTAATTCATTTTAAGCTGTCGTATTTTCTTTACTATGAAAATTTGCCTTGAGCGACACGGACGATCAAAAAGACATTCACAAAACTCATGTTGAATGGTTCAGACATTAAGCCATTCACATATTGTGTCCGTTAGAACGGCGTCCACTTATTTCCTGTGACCACTCTCCTTCTGTGCCCCATTTAGAGCTTCGCTCCTGTGTGGCTAATTTAGGCCTATGCGCTTTCGGGGATGAAGTATTTAGATGTAATCTTGAACTGCCCAGAAGCTACTCACGGTCACGTGACGCGATCCAACCTTTCGATAGGCCAGTTTTTGTAGACAGGAAGGTGCGGTTTAAGACTTGAAAGATGGCCGTTCTGTGTTAGCTTTAATTTTTGGAGTTCATGTAGGTTATATATAATCGGCGCAGGAAAGATTATAATTATTCTTGGTATTCATTCGTGAGCGAGTGCCAGAACTTAGGACTATTAGGCTTTATGCCTGGGTCCTGAAACATAAACCTCGCTCAGCGTCCTCGGGTACGGGCAGCGAACGCCTCCAGTAAAAACTATAGCTATATTATCGCAGGATATCAATTTAGTAAGAGGGAATCGAATCTCTTTTCCTTCGATAAAGGAGTTCTCGGAACAAGATGAAAGTTGAAGAAGAAAGTAGGAGGCGCTGAAAAACACAAGAGCAGTGAAAAAAGATAGTTCGTAACAAAAAAATTATACCATTTTAGCAAAAGGATTGCCTAACCTTTAGCTCGGGACCTCGCATATTCCCCCTGGGAGCGCTTATTCCCATAGATACAACGGTTCAATTCTCCTGAGGGGTTGTTTCCTTATTAAGCTCTCTATTAGTATCTATGGGAATTAGCACTCCCAGGGGGAAAATAAATGAGGGCCCGAGCTGAGAGTTAGGTAGGCCTTCTTTTTGTGGAAATGGAATAGGTTTTTTGTTTTGTTTCGGGCCATTTAGTTTCGGTTCACTGCTGTACTGTTTTTCAGCACCTAATTCTTTCTTCTTCAACTTTTATCTTGTTTCATGAACTTCTTTCTTAGCTTACTGTTTTTATGCACCTTATAGTAAATGGTGCCTTCATCCTTCCTCTCTTTGAACACCTTTGTTGTGGTTAAGGGAGGCTAGAACTTTCTTATAATCCATCAATCAACCTCTCGACTAGCGTTACCAAGTTGTTGTTTGCTTGACGAAGTAAGAGCTGGATGTAAAGACTAACGCTTACGCGTCAACATCCAACCGTTAATTAATTGAAAATCATTCCCCAAATTTCGAGACTTGGGTCTCATGTGGCAGCAACTTTCCCTTCTTAATCTTCACAAATAAACGTGTAGAGAACGTACGAAAGTCACAAGAAATCACCTAACATTCAGTTGGTTTCGTTGTCATTTCCCGTGCAAGTTTTGCATCTTCCCTCATTGCTTCACTGATACGAGGAGGGAGTAGACATGATAGGGGACACTGAAATGAAGTACCTTCTGGCCGCCAGTTCGACGACCTCCTCCAGCTGGAGTGCCTCTCCACTACGGGGAGCTACTCCAGGTACTGCTCCCGCAGAGACCGCTAGAGTCCGAGACATAGCGCTGAGTGTTCTGTAATACATACTTTGGGAGGACGAGGATACAAGACTTGTGTCGTTGAGGACATGAGGATGCGAGACGTATTTCGTTGAGAACATGAGGATGCAAGACGTACATATTTGGGAGGAAAAGAAGTCGAGACTTTTCATTGGGAACATTAGGATGCGAAACTTGCCATTGGGAGCAGTAGAATGAGAGACACTGTTAGGAGCAATAGAATGCGAGACTTACCGTTCTGAGCAGTAGAATGCGAGACTTACCGTTCTGAGCAATAGAATGCGAGACTTACCGTTCTGAG
>JACJUY010000939.1:57537-124991 GCA_014220935.1 Platorchestia sp. MABIK
TGGTCTAAATCCGTTCAGTGCTTCTTCATTGTCATGGTCTAAATCTGTTCAGTGCTTCTTCATTGTCATGGTCTAAATCCGTTCAGTGCTTCTTCATTGTAATGGTCTAAATCCGTTCAGTGCTTCTTCATTGTAATGGTCTAAATCCGTTCAGTGCTTCATTTGCAAATTTATCACCATTTGTTCTATTTTTCTATATGGAATAATGTAACAAAGTAATGGTTTGTGGGATTTTCCATCTCTTATGCACGTCCGAACTTCAAAATTTCCTTCGCAAACAAGAAATTGATGACGAAATAGTCGAGGAGTAAGACCCTGCAATCGTATAGTCTTGCTACCATGTTAGAACACAACCTTTCAATTCAGCTTACCTTTCTATCACTCATCTTCTCTCACTCGGAACTTCTCTCAAAAGCGCGCTTTAGTTGCAACCTTTCTTCTCTTGCTCTACTTCGTCCTGCTGACTCGGTAAAGCAAAGTAGTCCGAATCCATCCTACCATTCTCACCATCGCTCTGGTGTCTCGTACCTCACCTTTCAACGGTGCATCATTCCCTTGTTGTGATTAATACATTAACTGATTCTCCTTGTTTCATGCCTGCTATAGGACTCGAAATATTTTGTTTGGCAGTGTTCCCTAGCCCTCAAGATATATAAATATTTCCGGGCGACTAACATTGTTCGGATCATTAGAGTTAGTCACCAGGGAATTTTTAAATAATCTAAAGTAGACTGTCTTGTGAGCCATGTTGAACACTGCCCGACAAAATCAAAGCCTCACAGTCACATTCTTCACTTTTTGTATTCGTGTCTGCTGGTTCTCCATCACTGACATCGAGTATCTGTACTCTTATCATTGTATTCTTACGCGCAGGTGTTCTCCATCACTGGCATCGAGTATCTGTACTCTTTTCATTGTATTCGTACGCGCAGGTGTTCTCCATCACTGACATCGAGTATCTGTACTCTTATCATTGTATTCGTACTCGCAGGTGTTCTCCATCACTGGCATCGAGTATCTGTACTCTTTTCATTGTATTCGTACGCGCAGGTGTTCTCCATCACTGACATCGAGTATCTGTACTCTTATCATTGTATTCGTACGCGCAGGTGTTCTCCATCACTGGCATCGAGTATCTATACGACACCATCGTGCCCGACCAACTCGAGATCCCAGCCTACATCACCGAGCACGACATGACCGTGAGAGCCTAACTTTATTCCTGCCGAGTGTCTCCTTCTGCTCTAATTAGCTTTTAATGCACTCCGTGCCGCTGCTTGCCAAAGTTTCAATCAAATTCACACTGGGGGCAGGATCACACTAAAGTTCAGTAGTGCCTCAAAACAAATACGTGCTACACATTGAACTGATATTTCGTTGTCTCCATTTCTTGCTAGTCAACATGCATAAATGTTGAACTGAGCTCTCTTTAAATGAGGCAGCTTATGTCTGAAGATGCTTACGTTTGATGGATGTTGTCCATCGATGTATCTTCTTTTCCCATTTTCTCTCACTTTTCTCTCGTGTGTCAGCTCTACCTCAATTTATTTGTGTCTGCTACTGACGTCTCGGTGTTTGTTTAGTTTCTGTTAGAATTTAAATGTTAGAAGTCGGATTATTTATTCTGAATTATCGGGTTGATCATAGAATTCCGTGACAAAAGAGCTACGGTGCAGTTTCATATTGGACTGCCATATTTGAGCCCTTCGAGAGCAAATTATTCGTACTTGTGTACCGTAACTTGTAGTTAAGTTTGTAAATTTGACACTTACCCTGATATGAAAACGAGCAGTGCTGAAATGTGCATTCACATGGCATATATATATATGGTTCATTGCCCTAAAAATGCTTTCGCCTGTCTAGGAAGCGTGGAGAGTACAAATAAGAGAGGTTTCTTGCTCTCCTTTTTGGTACGATTCATCTAGGCAGTTGTCGAACCTGAGTCCGTTTATTTGAGTGGAGTTAATACAGTTGTAAGGTTCCGAGACTATTTCAAATTCAGTAACCTAAATAATGCAGGCTATGATTCTCACTGACTTGTAAATTCTTTCATAGCAGACTTAAGATTCTACTTACACTTTTTTTATCTATCTATGGAAAAATTTTGAAGAATGTAACTATTTCGGTGCGCAAAATCTGTTCATGAACTTGGATCGTCAACAAAAGAAGTAGAACACTTTTTAGGTGAGAAAAATACGCCTATTGCACTGTTTTACTATTCCTGGCTGGACGGAGGGAAAAGAAATATTCTAATATCACTTTCGCCTATGACACAAATATGCGAACCGAAAGTAACAAATGTTGCGTTGCAGGTGAACGGGCTGCGGTACTACAAGAGCGGATCCTGAGAATCAGCTTACCTGGAGAGTGACGGAGAGCTGATGGTGTGAAGGGCCTGGAGGGAGATGAGAGCGATAGACGACGGTGCAGAACAACAGCAATGAGAGGCAATTGACGTTGGTGCATCAGAGCCCCGTTTGGTCTCTCGAATACGCGTCGAAGTCATTGGTCATCGATTGAATTCCGACTGGTTATCATTAATATGCTAAAGTTTTCCATCTTGTTAATACCTTTGACGATTAATAAATAGAATACATTATATTGAGTGCTGAGGACATGTATGGATTTTCTGATCTTGGGATCGTGAATTATGCTATACGTTTGGTGATGAGGTTGTTATCGAATTCCTATTTAAAATCGGAACAGGTTGATAGAATTAGTGTTAATTGTGGCTTAGTGAATGAAGTAGAAATTCATAATCCCCAATAAGTCAAGTCTCTGTTTACATAGAGACCCCCTACTAAACACTAGTCTTTGAGATGCCTGCATTTGCTAGAAGCGGTGTCTCTATCCATGTTTCTAGACGCCTTCGCGACGGTTCCGGTCTCAGACCATGCATTGACGTGAAACTGATCCCAGTTTTTCACGTGATGGCCTGAGACCTGGACCTTATGTTTTGTTCTTAATATAAATGGGAGAGACTGAGGCGTAGGTACAGAGTGCTTTACTGTCTAGCTGTTGCTGCCTGCGTGAGGTGTACACCTCGTTTGAGATCGTACTGCTTAGGGAACTTACTTAGAGGTAGCCTCGCCTGCGACTTGACCCTTGTGTGTGTTTAGCTCAGTGCTGCTGGGCGTGCTTCTGACCTCCTTATTAGTTGGGACATACTCGTGCGCAAGTCTGCCCATGTGCTCTGTTTATTGTGTCTTTTCACGTAACGAGAGACAACCGTGAGCAACATGTTCGGTTTAACCTCCCAGGATATACGCTGAGCAAACGTTCCTTTTAGACTATCATGATCAGGTGGAGTATTATAAATGGATAGGTCATTGTTAATGAAATGCACCTGTACATATCTAAACGCCTCGTACTCGTTCCATTGAGGTATTCGTTTTAGCTTCGTGATGCAAGTTGAGGTACCATAAGGTCCTATCAAAGACAGCTTACACTTAAAAATTACTGATTTGAAGCTGAAAGAAATGTTTACGTCAATCTATCGTCTCTAAATAGGATCTTAGAGCCTCTCTTAACTCATGAGGATTACCCGTGCATTCGAACTAGACAAAAAATGGCATCGCCCAGTGATTCTAAGCTTAAACATCGGCCAAGGCGGCGGTGACTTATTTGCGTCGAATAATTATAAATGTAGTGAGAAAATGGCAGAATATTTCAGCTTACCGACTAGTTTAACAATTAATTCAATTGCCTTCATTTCAGGATGCAATGTAAATCTGTTCATCACGAATTCAATTTTGAAAGTGCTTCTTCCACTTTCAAAACGCCTTGTAAGAGAGTTCTTTTTAGTTGAAACTTTTCGTTACTGAATGGTTGGCTTGAACGGGTTTAGATGTGACAAGATTGAATTTTTGATTCGTTCAATACCTTGGGAAATTTTAATTACTCTTCGGTTCTTCTTATACTCGACGGCATGGGATGCGTCAAGAACGACTAACTTGTGTGTTTACTGGTACAAAATACGCTCTTTCTCTCTGACGACAGATATTGTAGTTTCAATACCAGCACTTTCGTGGATAAGGGAAAAAATTGAAGTAAAATAAATCTTCTGTTGCCTACTAGTTAAATGTTCCACAGAGCGAAAAAGCCTCCAGCGCCATTGTAATTTTACTTTCTGGAAAAGAACATGGTTTTTGTATTTAGTGATGACGTATACTCCTTTGCGTAGAGTTTCATCTCTTGTGTTTTTTATTCACGCTTTTTGTGTGTTATCGCTGACCTATCGAAGTCCTGCAATTTTATAAAAAATGGGCAACGCAACTCGCGTATTCTCACTAGATGTGACTATAATCGTTCTTTTTGTTCGTTGTTGCTGACGCAGTTGACCATTACGATAAAAGCGCGAAGTTATTCCTAATAAGGGATATGGAGGTTTGCAGCCAAAGACCGCATGACGCCTTGAGATGCTACGGACTTAAACTAAGATGCCAAGTGTTGCTGAGTCAACTATGTCGTGTGCTTGTTGGCTGACCTCGGCGTACAAGGTACTGCGTTGACATACCTTCATTATTGTACATTAATGAACCTTTATCCCAAATGTTATTCTCGAAGAAAGTATTTTTATCGCAAATTATCATTGGCTTAACGTTTTCCATGACGCCTAAGAAAAGTGTATTTTAAATAGTATTTTTCCACAACGTTAGCTTCACTCCTCACATTCTCGGTGTGTACTAATGGCTTCTATCCCCGTGAAGGCCATCAGGTCTATCATCCGCAAACACACATGAATGTGCGCCTTGCTAAACTGTACGGTATGCGCGATTTTTTCATTCATTCTTCCTTGTTTGTCGATACAACGGTCCGAGTTGCGAGCCAAATTATGGTGAAGGGTTTTTTATACTTGTGAATCCGGCTACAGCTTACTAGATTTTTTTTTCATTAATATATTCTCGGATTATTCGTGGGACGCCTCCTCACGGTGAGGAAAAAGCGGCGGGTTGAGGTTCATCAAGTGTGCTGGAATGCGACCGGCTATTTTCTCTTTAGCTTATTTTAATATAACTTTTATAAAATATTGATTTGCTTTTTGCTGTGATACATGTGCTTGTGTTGTGGAAACGCTATGAAATCGACCATACTTTGAGCATGAAATCAGCGATACTTTACTAAATTTCAAAAGCTTGCTCGTAAAATTAAAATTGATGCTTGAGCGCTCAACGTGACTTTTCGTAAGAGCAATTCTGCCAGTCAGGTTGCAATAAAGAAAATGGGAATTTCAGATTCATAGTCTTGGTACTTGACAGGTGCCATGCACTCTTCTGTTGCCATGTTTACTTGCTGCCGGGTCTGTTTATTCGCTTACATAAAGATGCCATCGCCTTACGTACGCTTAAGACTTGTATTCTCGCCACAGCAAATACGCTGTGGATGTCAACTTCTGCTTTTTTAACTGGAATGTTTTTACCGTGTTATATATTTTGTATCGCAAATTTCTTTTGATGCTAGCAACTGTATTTTGAGCAACATGTTGTGCCTTTAGGTGATCTCTTATTGTTTCATGCCACTTCAGTCGAGAGCCTCGTTGAATGTGACTTCTTGGATCGTTTTAACCAGGCCATAGTTCCATGGGCTGAACTTGGGCTTTCCATGAATGAATTTTTCCCTGGCTTCTCAGTGCCACTAGTGGTTTCAGAAACTCATTTACGTTTCAGAGTTATGTAAATTTAGCCGGAAGTCTTCGCTTTTTTATCTTAATTTCATAGCAGCAAAAATTTAAGAGAAGGCTTGCCATAAATTACTTCATCGCTTGACTGCTGTAGTCCGAGGCGTGAAATTCTGTGATGCTGTTCGTGTCGCTGTGAAAATTAATAAACGATTATCTCAATTTATTGCGTCTTAAAAATCAACTCTCCACACATAGTAAAATTCGTGCGGCGTACGCGATTGTACTGCATGAACGTTTTCTCTCAAGGCCACATGATTTCATGTACAAACGCGATTGCATGTGCGGTGCTCTCCAAGGCTTGACATGGAAACTTTCTGTTTCTGGCGCATGTGAACTTTAGAAGTTGAGACCGAGTGCGTGTCTCCTCTATTTCAGCTCTAATTTTGAATCAAAATTGAAGGAGAGTAGCCGATTGACTTGAAAAACTAAAGTGGCAGTTTGTGAGCGAGCTCTTCGTATTCCACCGTTGAGGGGTCCTTCCAAATCATTTTCGTTTTTCACGAGTTGTGAGTTGGTTCGGTGTTTCACTTCCCTAGGAAAGCTAAATCCTCACCAGAAATTACCTGTATTTCTTATCTTCCTCTCCTATGTCTCAAGTATTGTTTTATGATAGTGCTTTGTCTTTTGCTTCATTTTGTGTTTGAATGTTCGAAACGCTGCATTTTGATCTTGCATTTAACACAAAAATCTTTTGTAAGATATACTATTATCTAACGTTAGGGTATTCCCATTAAAATACATGGAACGTCAGAATGACTTCGTGAGGCAGTCACAGCGCTGAGTAACGAGATATTTAATGAAGATGCAAGGATTTATCTGATCTGTGGGACCCCGGATCCTGATAACCTTTCTAAATTTCTTTCAGGGTCTTGATAGTTTTCTTCTGTTCCAGTATTTTCTCCTGATCCTTTCAATTTCTTGAAATCCTTGTATCCAATCTGAACCATTAAGACCCATTTCAGATTTTCGTATCTTTCTTGTAATCTGATACCCTGTCTTGATTCCGAGATCTGATCTAGGTCTCATCTCAGTGATGTGTTGTAAGACCAATCTCATAGCGTTACAATGCGGGCTTAATCTCGCTAAAATGAGCGTTCTGTCAAAGAAAAACAAGAATATGTATGAAAATGCTCATTCTCCAACACACAACACCAATAAACAGCAGCTCTCGCATCTAACGCTATGGTGTCTCGGACCGCAGTGAGTGCATGCTAAAGATCACACATCACTAGGCCTCCGCAATATAGTTCGAAAATGTTTTCATGCCCGTAGCGATCTACTCGTAATCTTAGAATTAAACTTCGCTAGCACGATCTTAATTAGCTCGGCTACCAAAGTCAGCGCATGTTAATGTTGCCCTCAGTATTGTGAAGAAATTTATATAAGTCATCCAACCATCGTCCTGAGCGACCCACCGCACACTTGATGACCAGTTGTGTGTGTTGGGCACAGTTTTCGTCTTCCTTATGAACTTCGCGACGGACTCATTGAGCAGAGTTCGATCCCTCCTTAACAATTAATCCATGGGTAGTAAATATGATTTAGTTCCTTGGAATTTTCCTTGTTTTTAAACTCCTCATCCATGGGTACAAGGTGGCAATAGCTAGGGGGTCCCTAGCGCGAGGTCTTTTGGTCTTTGATCAAGGGAAGTGGGAAAGTGCGTCTGATCTCTTAACGCGATTATTACCTGAAAAGCGCATTGCGTTCATAATTCTGTGGTTTGAGAGCTACTCCAAGTTTACTGTTTCAAGCACCTCACGCTCGGCTGCCGCTTAGCGCACGAAGAGTCCGCTAAAAATAACGTATAATATGACATTTCTGCTCTCAATTGCATGAAGGGACAGCATTCAATTGCTTATTACAAATCTGACGTGAGCTTTTGTCTAGCCAGGCCTTGTTATTTCTTCATTCTTTACTGATGTGGGTCACAGGCTAATTTTTCAGATCTGCTCGGTGTTTCAGTGTAGGTGAAATTTTCTTTTCATTAGCTATCACTACACGTTTGTGATAAAAGTTTAAATGTGGCTTAACTTTCTGACAGCAAGAACCTTGGAGTGACATGAGTTGCAGGTATATTGAGTGCCATCCGGGATATGGCTTAAAAACGTCAAGTTTCCTGCTATTTTCAACGCAATGTAAAATGATGTCCCAATACTGTCGTATAATCCCAGCATATCAAGTGAAATGCATGCTGCGTGTTTGGGGAGTTACAAATAATGTAGTCTCTTATATTCATACTGAGCCTTGTGTAGTGTATATCCTATGTTAGATAACAAATACGTTAGTCATAGAGTGTCGACGCTTCTGTACGTGAGCTTGAGAGTGTCATTGTTGTTAATCCTGAGGCTAGCCTGCCTGCAAACTTGAAAATAGATTTTGCGGGATTTAAATCGAAGAAATTAAGTAAATGTACTTCAATCTAAAGGCTATTAAATTTGTTTTCAAACTTTGTTCCTGAAGGGTTGTAAAGCAATAATAATCAGTAAGTTGTAGCGGAATGCAGGGGGTTCGAAAGTCACTGTACTCTTCAGTTTATTTTCATCGATCAACTGATCATGGGAAAAGTTCCAATGAGAAGCCACACCTGTATCGGTAGCGTAAAGCATTTTCTATGTTTTAAAGAACTTGACTCGAATTTACGTTCTGTATTTTGAGTAGATACTTTGCTGATGTAATCAAAGGGCTCAGTGAGATGCATAACGCCCTGTATACCGCAGGCTGAATGTTCATTATTCGCAATAACCCTCAATTGAAATGTTAGTTAGGCGAAGTGCACACGAGGTGTTAACCAAAAAAGTTAAATTCGACTGAGAGTTGAACGCCACGTTTTACTGGTTACCTCGTCGTTTTTCTCCACCTAAACTGAAGCATAGCGAGTGCATTGAAATATTTCAGTGGTAAGATAGGTAATCGCTATTGGTACTAGTCTTGCGAGCTACCGTAGTGTTCAGATCTCGTAGTAAAAAGAATTATAACTCGAGTTATATTGTTCACGCTTTGAATAGCGTTTTCTATGGTATTTCCCATGGTGAGTAAATTCTCTGGAGAATATTTTTGTGGCGTTTAACTTTGGTCAATAATTAATTTTGAAATTTATTTCTAATCAGGAATCTCAAATCTCTTCTCATTTGCGGGAATTTTGAAGAATTTCATTTCAGTTTCTTGAGTGATTCAAATGCAGGAAGTCGTATTGAAAATCCGATGTGTAATCTCTGTCTTTTTTTGCTTGTTCGCTACTTACATCGTGCGATCTTGTGCTACCAATTTCTCTGCGTCATTCAAAATTTGGGCGAAGGTTTCGAATTCCATCTTCCGCCGCGGAGAGAAGACCCATCATATCAGTGTTGACCAAATAAGAAGGTGCGGTGGTGAAGAAGTTCTGTTAACCTCATTTAGCCTCAAGCTCGTAGGTACTAGAGATGCGTGACTTATATACTTGATAGAATAAAGCTAGGAAGTTTTAGCATGTGTTCCAAACTTGGGGTACTTGTAGAGGAGCGATTTAGTGGACTTATATCATAGAATGAGGGAATTTCTTATTAGCACGTGTTTGTTAAAACCATCCCTACTTAGCGCTCTTATTTACTGAACAATAATAAGAGATTAGTACACGATGAGTGTAATGTAATTGGAATCCGGGGAACATGACTCGAAATTGACATTTATGCGTGAAATGAAACTGATGCTGAGGTGGACGTTGACATAGAAATCTTATTTCAGTGAATGTTATTAACGAAGTTTATGCGTTGTGAACGTTGTCACTGGTTTGGCATATAGTAAATGATGACCTGCAGTTCACAGTGAGCGTGAAATAAAATTTTGATTAAGGGAAAATTTTCCTATCACTTATACGTTAAGAATGAAATAATACTTTCTTAGAAAGTTCACTGCTCCGCTGTATGGGTGGTGTGAAGAAAACTGTCTTTCAGCATACCATACGATGGAGACAGGACTCCTGAGCTCTTCCCGAGTTCAAAACTGTGTCTATTCTCGTCAGCAAATGTTGGTGAATTTTGCTCCCGTGGCAGGTGCGTAGTCAGAAAGAAAAGTATACTAGAATGCTGTCTTTTCTGAAAGAGTAAAATTCAAATCGCATAATTTGGAGAAACTTCACCGTCTCAAAATTGCATTTAGATTGCTATGAGCTTTCTTTCCCAATTTCTGTTACATTGTTGGTATGGTAATATTTTTTTATGTATAACTCAGAGAAAAGATATTACCTCACGATTTCACCGTTGCTCATAAACATCTCGTCATTCCTAAAGAACCACCAATCGCTTCTTTAGGCTATCTCATTTTATTTAGTCAAGTATGGTGAAGTCTTCTTATCTTTCGCATTCTCGCTTCTTTCTCACTTAGCAGAGTAAGAGGTCGAGTTTTTCCTTTCGCAACAAATCATCGATCAACCGTCATTTTGAATATTTATTTTCTCTGTTCCACCCTCTCAAGTAGGGAGCCGAGTCCGCGATAATTCATCGAGAATCTGGAGCCATAGAAAAATTTTAGCAATTTTTTTCGTAGGATGTTTATTCCCTATTCACTCCATAATAACTTGCTGGAATGTTGTTCATTTTACCTCAGAAACCTCGTCCACTAACAAATTGAATCATCGCTTTGAAGAACAGTTCGTAGCGACTCAAAAATGAAGTTTTTATTTTCGTTCCATCGATCCTGTTGACTGAAAAGTAGCCTAACATACAGGCGCGAAATTATAAGCGTGACCAGCCTTGAGCCTCGAATGTAGATTCTTGAATTACTAAACAACGGTACGTTGATGGTCAAAATTTCAATCGAAATACGACGCGATAAGTTGTTTCCATTGTGAGTTCTATTCTTGAGATGTAAGGGTTATTTAATAGAATGTGTCAGGCGAAGATTCTCATATCCAGCCATTGAGAAAGTTATGCACATCCTATCTGAATACTTCCTTGGTGTTGAATCTTTGAAATTAATTACGTACTCGATATCACAATTTATTTACTTTTTTTTATTAAAAAATAACCCTATTGGGAGGTTTCTTTGCGTCAACCCTTGTCGGTTTTCTGAACACTGAAGTTTCATTACCTGACTGGTGGGATATTCTCAGTAAACCGTTCCTGAGCCGGATGAGCCTTCGTGTCTCTTGCAATTTTCAGGAGCTTGTTTTTACCTGACGCATTGATCCAGTCGAAGAAGATACTCCGAGAAATTCGCTTCAACTCTGAATCTAAAAGACTTTACCTGCTACTGCCTCACTTGGACGCTAATTGTACGTCTAAATGTGTCTGTGTGAAACGAAGAAAGAAAAATTTCAAACGCACTATTTTCTCATTTACTGTTACCTTCAACTCGGAGAGCTCCCTCGGCACATAGAGAGCACTAAATAAGAAGTTTTCTTTAACAATTTCGTATGCTTTCTTAGTGCGTTATGACCATTGTTAAGAAAATGAGGGTTGTTGTTGAATATATGTAATGGTTAACAGCGTTACACAGTTTGTTGATGACCATGTATATTAATATTTAATAAATTGACAAATTGAGTTCTCACTTCCATTACCTCAAAGTGGCCGCAAGTTACAGGTTGAAGCGATGTGTGCCGTGAGGGTCTCATGACTGAGACAGCGGCTGCTAGTGAGAGGGTAAAATTTGAGTCTAATTCTGGTCAACAGTGTGTAAGAAATACTCAGGGTAAATTTAGCAGTGACCTTCTTTCAGAAACATCGTGATGTCGTTAGTGTCTCCTAATGTCCTAATTAGTAATTACTTTAATAAGGAGGTAACAACAAAGCCACAGAGCCTTAAACCATTATGGCATACTGGCGTTCATCACGTTTTTTGGGGCCGTCAGTGTGCTGCATTCCAATGAGTTGGCCAAAATATTCTTTCATACTTTGAATGTCATCTTTAGGACCTTCTAAAGATCGTTTTTATCTATTCTTATTCTCTGAATCCTGTATTTTGTACAGCGAGCATGATTACGTCAGTGTATAATTTCCTTCCAAGTACAGAAGTTCTTACGGTTTTGCTTGCTTTCGAGCCCTGAAGGTATTATCTTTTTCAAACTTCTTGCATCGAATAAAACCATCAGAGGGTTACTGTGAACAACTGAAAAAGTTACGCTCGGCTCTTCATCTAAAACGGCCGGAACTGGTCAATCGTAAAGGCGTTGTTTTTCACCATGACAATGCACGGTCACACGCTGCTTAGACCACTCAAAGTTGCTGCAGCTTAGATGGGAGGCTTTGCCTCATCCTCCACATTGCCTAGATTTAGACCAAATCCAGGAACGGAGACCAAACAACACCGAGTAATTGATTTTGAAAAATGAGAATTAAAGAAAATTACGTTAAACGTGGCCTTTAACTTGAACATTCTTAAAGGATATTGAATTTTTACCAAATTTTCAAGTCAGGGTTACATGGATGATAATGTACCTAAACATTCTACCTAATTTTCGCGTCTGAGTTACATAGATAGTTGAACTTTTTTAACCTTTTTCAAGTCTGGAATTCATGGAAAGTAATGAAGCTAAACTTTCTACCCTTTTTAGCTACATGAAATGGATAGTTATGTAGCCAAACTTTCTACCCTTTTTAGCTACATGAAATGGATAGTTATGTAGCCAAACTTTCTACCCTTTTTAGCTACATGAAATGGATAGTTATGTAGCCAAACTTTCTATAATTTGGAAGGTGAACTTTCGGTCACGAACTATATATAATTTTTTGACGCACCTCCTCGTATTTAAGAACACACGCAAGAAGCTGGGTGTGTGGTGACCCACATCCGCCCTCGCAGCACAGTACCGGGGCGCCAAGGCAGCTTTAAGGAGGCCTCGTGTGGTGTACTGTGGTGCGGTACCGCGAGACGCGACTGCACGCTGGGTGTCGCAAAAATATGTACTCACTCTCTGACTGTATAGCACTTATGGATTTTGTTTAGACGCTGATGTTAATTGACTTGAATGTCATACGTACGAATCTAATTAGTTAAATCAAAGAAAAGAATACTACAATTAAGAAAATTATCATAAAAACTTTGCTGCACCTGAAACAAACGAAAATACATGAGTAATCGTCAGGTAAAAGAGGAGTGCATTTTTCGGGAGACCGTATTTTACTTTGATGATGCTTCTGAAGAAGCCCGCGTGAAATGTTCAAACGCTACGGTGTTTGTGCTTACGGATCTAGGTGAGTTCATCTATTATTAGTCTCGAAACTTGTTCGACTTTTATAGACTTCAACTCATTGCCATCTGCGATGAGAAACAATTTCTATCATAGTCGTAGACTTTGTCTTAAGGGGAAAATTTCGTGCAAAAAAGATATAACGAAGTTGAATTGCGCCGGTCACTAGTTTTTTGCTTGCATCCTTAATTTTCCCTTGTGATTGAATCTTTGAGGCTGTCGACATCAAGTAAAGTATCTTCAATGTTTATAGAGAGCACAACAACTCTTTTGCCCATCTCTTGAGCACATGAGTTTTTTATGCTTCTGCTGGTATGTAAAATTGTGTACGTATAGGTGTATATTGTATAGACTAAGTCGGCATAAAGCTTTGGAACTCAATATCGTATGATGCTCACTAAATTTACCCTGCATAATTTGATTTATCAGATGCTTACACAAAATTGTTTCTTGTGATAGAGTTACTTTAACGCACACAAAAGTAAGAAGTGTACTTCGGCATTAAGCAAACGAAAAACCTCCCCGTCCCATTTATGTTGAAGTTAATTTTATTCGCATCGTTACAATCCCATGACAGATTTTTGAGCGCTACTCTTCGAGCTCACCGTTGATCTATGTGAGGGTCGTTAACTATAAAGTTTCCCGTCTTGAATTGTATTGTAGGAACAGAACGCCGCAGCATCTGTGACACGCGCTGGGCCATCTCAGACAGGCGTTAGCTTTGTTGTTACTGACGTTAAATAGCGAGTAGCAACCCGCAACGTCGCCGCCTTCTTCAGTCAGAATTCTAAATTCTGACTCGTAGAATTCTGCCTTGACAGGTTTTATAACTGAAATAATTGTCAGGAACTAGACAGCAAAGGAAACTTGTGCAACCATTTACTTCTTGATTGCCCTTAAACCCTACAATTTGATCTGTAAGTCATCTTTACTGTAGAGATACAACTTCATGTCCAATTTGTATTAACTCGCCCAAGTGAGAGATTTACGAGTATATTCGTATTTCTGGATCTTTCATCACATGGTGCGGATGTGAGCTGAACAAAAACATTACATACAATTAAACCCCCGACTCGGTACGCAAAATTAAATGAAAATGATGCACTGCAGCAAGACTATTAAGATGTTTACATATTCTGAATTGAGCCAAGGCACAGGACCCCGTAATTTATGAGGTGCAAAGCTCGAGTGCTGCAAACACTCGTGTCTCACGTGCTAGGTCATGTTATGCTGGCAGACCCCAGTGACCTGACGTGAGTCACGTGCAAAACTTCAATAGCATATGACAGACCCCAGTGACCTGACGTGAGTCACGTGCAAAACTTCAATAGCATGGCAGACCCCAGTGACCTGACGTGAATCACGTGCAAAACTTCAATAGCATGGCAGACCCCAGTGACCTGACGTGAATCACGTGCAAAACTTCAATAGCATGGCAGACCCCAGTGACCTGACGTGAATCACGTGCAAAAGTTCACTTTGTAGACAGAGTAGCAGTCACCACGTCTGCTTTTGGGAGTTCATGTTTCATTCAATTCATCTTTTCGTGGCGTACTTCAATCTCTCTTAGTGAAAGACTAAAGGACACATTCTGTGTGAAAGATTAAAAGGTGCACTTACTCTCAAACTTTCATATCAGATGCAGCGTTTACCTGTGTATGGCCCTACTGTATCAAACCGGTCAGGGTTCAAGTAAATAAATGATGGTCAACAGCATTTTAAACTTGAAAATTTTTCACTAAAATTCTCATGAATATTCATAGCAAGACCAGTAGTTTTACTCAGCGTAGACGTGTCGATGGAGTTGAATTTAACGGTAGGTGTGCGTGTGATGCGAATTGTATCATCACAATAAACAACATTACACTTCACTTTAACAGAACGCGTTCGATAAAATCAAACCTAATATAATGCAAAACTTAGAAGTACAACGGTTTGTTCGATAAATAAGTCCCGATTTGAGTTCAAGGCGAAGTGCTCAAATCAATTCAGCCAACTGATATTTTTTTTTTTTCTTGCTGCTGGTTTCTATTTGATTTGAGACATAATATTTAACAATAAATTTTCTTTCAGACGTTTCTATTTCAATGAAATTGTCTGACCAAAAACAAAACAAACAAACAAACAAAACCAAAACTCTGACCAAAAACAAAAGAGTTACAGAATTAAACAAGATGCCTTAATAATTCTACAATGAATGACAAAATTCCTGGTTAAATAAGGAGTCTACATCTCATTTCTTGAATATATTCCTAGATAATTGTGGAATCATTCACCTGAGAAGAATAACGCTGCTGCTGCCTCTGGATTGAAATAATTTTTCCAAGAAAATAATTTCAATTTCCAAAAGATTAGGTCAAAAACTCAGTGGAAATTGTTCAGCTTTTTATTAACTGCATGAAGTGCAAACACGTGCACTTAGTACGAGCCACCAGAACGCTGAAAAATGGAAACAACCTAGCGAATATTATCGAGCGCAGGTTGACTCGTCAGTGCTGTCTCCATGCAGGAGTGTGTGCGTGCCTGATGTCAATAATGGTGCTTAAGGGCACACTGGTACTGACATGAATGATCATTTGATGTAGGACACTTATCTCGGAATACTCTCATTAGTAATCTTGAAACGGATTTTGCGACCACTCTCGCTCAAATCGTAAATGTATTTAAAAACACGCGTAAGAAACATTCGTTGAGCGCAAACTTTTCTTGTGTTCGCAGAAGAGCAGACTGAGCACCTCAGATCCTCGTTGAGTGCTAATTGCTTCATGGTTAATGAAAGCTCACTCCATGCAGGCGTCAATGAAGACACTGATGGTGAAGGAGTTCAGTGATACTGCGTAAAGCTCTGCATATCCGTTTGTTCAAAGATATTTTGCTACCAAACGTCACCCGTCTCAGTTTTCAAGCGTCAAAAGGACTCACAGACGCTGAGAAATTTGGTTACACTTCAGCTAAGTTTTTAGAGAGTCCGTCTCAATATCGTAGTTTGGTACTCTTCAAAATGTCTTTAATTTCTACCTCATGCATATAAAGCGTCAAGAGAGCTTTGTATACATTTTATTGTGCTGTTCTCAAAGTAATTCAACAAACTTGCCCTGCGAAAAAACATGGCAACTTCTCCAAGCCTCGAAAATAATATTATTTTATCACAGCAGGTTAATTCTTCAAGTTATCATCGCACACTTTGAGCCCAAACAAGACAACTACATCATTATTTTAATTTTGAGTTTTTATAATACAATATTAAAATAAGCATAAGCGTAAGCTCAGGGGACTATAATTATTTGGAGCACAATATTAAGTCCATCTAGGTTCATACAAAAGCCTCAACATAACCTCAACACATGAATTTTTGTTTTTGGCAACAAATCATGAAATTTCATCCTGAAATAAACTGTATTCCTTTTCCTCGTCTATCAATAATGAGGTGCTACATGGGCGTGGAAATTATCGTTGCTAACTACCCCACGTATGTTTGCTAAACAACCCCTACATCAAAGAACTCTGTTCTCACAAGACAAATATGATGTATTGTGTCCAGCTCAGCTGAGATGAGCGGATGCTCCGCTGCTCTCCTTGCATGGACAACTTTATGACCTCTTATTATTGAGTCGTAAAAAATGGTGCCTTGTTTCGAAGGCCATGAGTAGTAGTCGTGTTGCTCAGGCCAGTGAGCCTTTGCATCTCCTCAGTTCTGCAGAGACAGGTGCGTTACTGTGCTACTGCGCTGGTAGTCAAGGAAACTTCCAACTTTTGCCCTGAGATCTGAGAAAAATCCGTTATTTTAGAAGCTAATAAAGCGTTTTTTAAAGAATCGTACTTTAGATGATGAATGAATTTAGTAAATTACCGTTAGTTGTGAATTCAGCTATTCTAATTCGAAGCCAGCTGATGTGTGCAAATTCTACAGTCTATCCAACACACGTGTTTGAAGCATTTGTTTCACTATGTGTATTTGCATCTTTAGCTACTATGACTTTGCCTCATTTAAATTGAAGTATAATTACTTTAATGCACCAAACTTTAAAGACTGATTTCTTGATTCACCTCGATGCATCAGGTCTGGCGACTTACAGGTGCACGCACGCGCAAAATTTGTGTATCGTCAACAGGAGTCATTGAGCAATGTGTGTATAGTGGCCAAAATGTTCAGGCTTTATTTACATTGGCGACCGCAGAGATTCTACTTCTGCCTTGCCAAGGTTGAGGTCCGGGAGATGGTGCAGCGTGAGATGCCACGCGTGAGCCAATTGTCAGGCCGGAGAGGACAGACAAAATAGATGCAGTCGATCGGTGACTTTTGTGGCGAGGATTGAACCTTTCGCCAATGACAGCCTTCATCGTACCGGAGTCTCAGTAGTTATAATGTTTCTATGTGGGTAGGGTAGAAGGAACAGCATGACGAGCCAGGGTATGAGCTTTTTTAAATTACTGGAGAACTGAACATTAAAATGCATTATATTACAAGTGGCCATGCAAGTAACGTTTTCTTAAAAGTCACCATACCAGATATCAATTATTCAGCATAGTACAGTAGTCTATTGTTGATGTAAATGAATTTTATTGCTTCTTACTGGAAACTGTCAGTTGAGATAGAAAATAGCAAAGCGAAGAAGTATTTGAAAGTATTTTAATAATATGGCAAAACTGGAAGAAATGCTTTTGAACGGAACCACGTTTTAATATTCTAGATTGTAGTTTTTGCTTGAATCCTAAAAAAATTGTTTTAAACATCAAAATTGCGACGTCGACTTCAGAATTTTATTGTCGAAAGAATTCAATTAAGTGCTCATATTTTGAAGTCAAAACCTTTGAGAATTATAAACAGAAAATAGAATTATCTGACAAAAAGTTAAAATCACACAAATAAAAACACCTGAAACCTGAGAAAATAACAATTAAAATACAGAGCATTGCGAAAAAATGCGAGAATTCATTTTTTCAAAATTATACCACAACTGATGTATTATTGACATGTTGACTGAATATACTATGGTGCCCAGGCATTTCGACATGTTAAGTAATCACCAACTAACGCAACACGAAGGCAGAGATGAGACGTGAGTTGGTGGCTTAAAGCGAAAAATACAGAACCGTTGAGAAGGATTTTCAAGAATGATGCATGAAGCTCGTGTAGCGCTTGCACTAGCTGTTGTGTTCATCTTTTGTTCATGTAGTGCAGGATTTTGTGTGTCATTGTCTCGCAATATGCAAGGGTGTGTCTAAGTATTTTAGGACAAGAAATTTTGTAAACTTACCCTATACCGTACTTAACTAAAGAAAGAACACTGTTCATGTACGGCACACTGTCGTGTGGTCGTAAATACGTGTTTTATTCAAGTACTTTTGAGAAGGCTTGTCTAGCAGCTTCAATCTTCGAATTAAGGTGGGCAAAATGCCTGAAATCCCTTCAAATTATTTTCACTGCTCCTGAATTAAATTGTAGGTGTTTAAGCTACATCTCATGGCCCCCCATTCTTAATCCACCGAGTCTGACTCGAAAAAAACGATAGCATGAATCAGAAGTCAAATTGTAAGTGTTTTCATAAATGTTAAGAAAGGATCCTTTGGAGGAGTGTACGGCTCGGCATTTGAAAGTGAGTTTTTGCAAAACAAATTTGCGACAGGCACCAAAATTTCATACATGTACACACGAAAGCAAGCCTCTGAGTCTGTTATCGAGGCTAGGGTCAAACTCAGAACATTTATGTCAGGTCAAACATTTATGAAGGTTTCTACAGTGCTGCTCCGATAGCATACAAGAAAATGCGCCATGAAGCTAAGGTCAGTCTCTTTTGTTCGTAGCACACATGCTCCACTGAACATTAAAATCGAACTGGTTTAAGAAATTTTTGTGGGAAAAATTCTAACACTAAAAAATTGCTGAGCTACTTTAGGAACGAAGCACTGCACTTTCAGTAATGTTTTAGCTTCCAATAATCATGTGGCCATTTTTATGCGCTATGGTGAGCGTAGTTAAATTCTAATGGTTCTAGCTCAATTTTCAAGATATAATTACGTCTCCATTTATGGTGACCACTTTCATCAGGCATCGTCTAAATCTAATTCGAGGTAATCAGGAAACTGCGATCAGCATGGCTTTTAAGTAGCTGTTCAATTATTCCACCTCAATTCGCTGGTCTTGCTCAAGACTGGACGGTGATTGATCAAGTTGAGAGAATATGTTGCTGTAATGAGGGCACGTAGCTGCGAGGGGATTGAGAGGGAGAGTACATGGGGGCAAAAAGAGGCAGATCTATAACTTACCATGCTTCGTGGTTAGCTACACCTGTTTATATCGTGTAATGTTCAATATTCATACTAATATTTAATTAAATGCATTAACTGTTGAGTGCAATTGGCAATCATTGAAGCCCGGGGTAAAACTTTAAACTTCTCTGTCTGCAAGCATTGACATTCAAGAATTCATGTCTTTGCACTCCAGTCAACTGCTGTGTTTATTTTTCTAGAATATTCTCAAAATTCAATCTAAATAAGCGTCTCAAAAACAAAGCAAGTCACAGGAACAAAGTCCTGTGAATTTTATCTCAGAATACTTTCGTTGTTTTCAAGCAAATTTTTACACAAAAATTAATTCAAAACAATGACTTACAGTCATTTCATTTGCTTGTACAATTAAACAAAATGTTTACGTGTAAATGCTCGAAATATTGAAATTTAACTGAGACAAATTCCCTAGACCCCAATTCCTACAAGGAATACTGCTCCCCTTTTAGACTGACGTTTTCAGTAAAATTTCAGAGTCGAGCGCCCCTGTAACTGTTGCGTCGCTTCAGATGCAGTGCCGAGCGCCACAGTAACAGTTGCGTCGCTTCAGATGCAGAGGCGACCTTCAATTTTTGGGATGCATTGTAGATACGCAGTTGCTCGTCGGCGCCACTGGCACTCTGCCTTCCCGACACCACAGACTTCTGTGCCGACACGCTCAGTGCCTCAGTCGAGAGCGAGACCTTGGTGTGGGTGGGTGTGCATGCTGAAGCACCTCGAACGTGAATGACTCGATCCTATTGTTGTCATCCGTGTCTTTTTAACAACAGTTACCGGATTCCCCACATGAATGTTCATCAGTTTGTCATCTTGAGCCTCCAGAGATGTCTGCAGTTAAAATTCGTGCACGTGAGGCGTTAGTAAAATTTAAATTGGCTTGATATCATTAAATACGCAAAATATCCCCTATCCGAATGATGTTTGTCCACCTGTAGACGTAAAATAAATTTATGTTAATTGTTAATCCGATATTGCTGTCTTTCATATGAATAAGCGAAAACTTTGCAAAATCTATGGCACAGTTTTATCGCAAATTGAGCATCAGTGTTCAAAAGATGTTCTGAGAACAGGAGCTTGCAATGTACAATTCTGGACAAGGATACTGAAATTGAATTGCTGCAATGATATCGTACATGCCAGACGTTCTTTTCCTGGACTGCTCACTATTTCAATTCAGGATCTACAAGGACATCGTCGCAGGTGACGTATTTCTCGTTAGCAACTAAGCTCGACAACCCTCGCCTGTTTTCTCCTGTGAAAAATACTTAAGAGTGAAGAATAAGGGGTAACCTTTTATGTTATCGGTCAAGAGTCAATATTTACTCTGAAACCAGTGAATGTTAACTTTTACGGACATTGAGGGCTTTTTCTTATAAACAGCGCTAGAGAAATTGCAACTAAAAGCATAATACCTGAGCATTAATTGTACCTGAAAGCAGAAATTGTTTTTTCTTCTAAATCGTGATCGCAAAATTTTATCCAAAGGTGTGAGTAGGCAATCGTGTGTTTAAAAGGCCGGAAACGGCGACCAATTATTACTATTCTAGTCAGTTAATCGCCCTGCGGAAGTCGTAACTTACCGGTAGGGCTGTTCTGGCATCCTTGCCACGTGTGCCTGTAGAGTGTGTAGAGCGTGGGATCAGTTTAGGCACCCACTCACCTCACAAGTCTGCCTAACCGAGAAAATGTTTCTACTGAGCCGCCCAACCTTGCATCCACGCACAGAGAAACTTAAAAAGAAAATCGCATTTTTTCATAGAAGATAAACGATTCTAAATTGCATTTCCTATCCGCATACCAAATTTTATTGCTCTAGGTTCAATAATAAAAAAAGGTTCATAAGGGGGACCTCCTCCTTATATGATCTTAGCATCAGTCTTTCTATTTTTGTGTAATTTATGATCCAACGAATATTTTACATAAAATGCCGAATTAGCGCTGCAATAACAATTTCTGTAATTAAAGAGATTCCGCAAACCATGACGTGATACAAATTTTGAAATGCTGTAGGCAAATACACATGTCTACGAACGTCGTAAGCAGTTTACTGACGAGGAAGGCGGGAAAAAAGTAGGCAACCTCAGAAGCGGCGTTGCTCCTGTTGCTTTACAAACCATGTTCGATCAAGGTTGTGGTGCTATATGAACTCTCTGAGCGTTTCAGTATTAAAGTTCTTCTTTAATAACGGTAATGGAAGTAAACGGTTTCGTCCATTATGATTTGTCTTCTCATGAGTACATATTAATCTTCACCAAGTATCTTACGTTGTATTTTCTACGCAAAAAAATAATCTCAAATGACGACGTTTTCAAATAAAGTTATGCAGAGAAATTATTAATGCAAAATGTACTGCTTACCTTGTAGCTGCTTCATAAAATGTTTAAGGGACTAAAATGATCTTGGAAGGGAGAAGAGGCTCTAATTTAGAGGTCTATGGAAAACTCCAGAATTTATGCTGGTAGAACTATTTTCAATGTATTTTAACTCTGAGTGTGTCTCTGCTGCGTCTGATTTTTTCGTGGCTTTTGGAAAATTAGGCACTTTCTTCTTCTTTAAACTTAGACAAAGGCAAAAACACTTACGTTTCAAGTATGCATATGACTAATCATTCGTGAATAAAACAAGTCGGCGATTAGAATTAATTTTTTTAACAATGCGGTGCGTTTCATCATTTACATCAGATATGATATGTTAATTGGTATTAAGAATTTTTTTCCTTTTTAGATAATCTTTTACATTAGAAAAACGTTATATTTAAACATAATTTATCATTCCCTAATTTCCGATGACTATTTCACAGAGAATTATGCCCAATTCATCAATACTGTAGAAACTTGAAACTTTTGAACAGGTAATCTTGTGACAAAGAGCCGTTAACATAACGTCGAGGCTTTGTTACCTTCAAGTTTTTTTATTCTGGTAAGAAAATCGAACGCCTCAGAGCCCACAATGGCGCTGGCCATCGTAGTAAACACAAAGTGTAATTCTTCAAGTGTGAGACGTTCTTTCATGCTTTGTCTCTTCCTCTTCTTACAATCATCCTAAGCACATAAGAAGCATTCAAAGTTTCACTTGAAACATCACCTGTGGATTCAAGGTTGGCTGCATAATAAATAGTGTCTGCAGGCCGAAGTAATTTTGCAGTCGAGGTATTGTCCCTAAATCTTGAAGGTGTCAGGCTGATGCATTCCTAAGTACAGAGCCTCTCTTTGGTTCGAAATGTGAAGCTGGGGAACTATTGGTAGTATATCTATTAATTATGAATTTTTATACGAGATAATTAAAAACTATATACGCAACTGTGCTATATTTTATGAATCAATTTCATTATCAATGTGCTGGTTTTCACTCGCAGGTTTTAGGGTGACATACGTGCATTAAGGTCGGTAGTAACTTCCATAATCTTTTAATTTATGCTTAAGATTGAATATTTTTTCAAACAAGTTATACTTTCATGATGTTGAAATGAAAAGATAAACCTAGTTCTAACCTTCGTTGCCTAGAGTTTCTTTTTTTACTAAAAATTTGAAAAGGCAGATCATGTTAGTATACATAATTCAACTAATTAAAAAAAACTGACTGTTTCGTGAGTGAGGAGGCCTAAAACGTTCCTAAAAATGAATGGTGAAAAAATGCTCAGTTTATTTCGTAAATTGTGACTATCAACTGAGACGCATTTTCTACCCTATGCAATACATCCGTGAATAAAATATTATTTCGATATTATAGAGTAGTCCGAACACTGTTCACAATCTTCTGGATAATTATTATTTCAATCTTTATTTTCCAGCGTAGGTTTTCGAACTCGACTTGCGAAGCTCCAAGTGTGGGCCACTTAATATTCTGCGGTGCCCGCCCGGCATGCCGGCACGCTAGCGCGCATGCCGAATTGAGCAACAGTGTGAAGAATAAAGAAATTTTAGCTTGAATTTAACCCTAAACTGGCATTTTTTATCACGGTTTTTGGTCACTCAAGAAACTTCGTAGAAACTTCAGAGCTTTTTTGAAAACCTTGACCTTGTTCAAATCAGCGAACCTAATCACAGCAACAGGATTTTTGTTGAAATTTGTATTTTATGTAATTTTGGATGTATGATGTTCATTCATTAACATTTGCAATGTAATATAACATAAATTTGTTTTTGAGTAATGCGAAATGTATTATCATGATAGGAAGTTGAGCAGAGATGTATTTTGACTTCGTTAGATTGACATGAATCAAAACGCCTCATTCTATGTAGTGTGAAACTGGGGTGTCTTCGAGACACTCCTTTGAACAACAGGCTGTGAGTATTTTTAAAAAATCACTCACTGGATTATTGCAGCTAAAAGTTTTTGTGTTATTGCATTTTTGTTAAAGTTCTTCAAAATGTGGGAAAATTTGAATAATATTTTTCTAACTTGCAGGTAATATTTATAAGTGACCGCTAAATTTGAATCAGGTTTAAACTTAATTCGGTAATCAGAGTATTGAAAATGTATTTTCATACGGTCAAAGGAATTTTAATGGAAATGAAATTTTGCTTCTTAGCAACTTGGAATTTTATTGTCGTATTAATTTTTTAAACGGAACAAAACTTTAATTTTTCTAATTCAGTTAAGTCTCTCATGACATCCATGCTTTAATAAAAACTAGAATGTACTAGTTTAGTAATTCTTTAATCCAACCAGATTAGGTACAGGATTGTGAGACTTTTTCCGTGTTTTGATACCAAACTTTTGCGATTTGTGCCCTTGATTTAGTTGAGTGAGAGTCAAATAACGTTTTCTAGGTGCTCTAAATCAAGATGTTAGCCTACTCAGCACCAATCATTTTTCACAACTCAGAAAAAATCCTTTCTAGTGTGTACCATCACCTAGAGAGTATCTAGTGTGTACCATCACCTAGGGAGTTTCTAGTGTGTACCATCACCTAGGGAGTTTCTAGTGTGTACCATCACCTAGGGAGTTTCTAGTGTGTACCATCACCTAAGGAGTTTCTGGTGTGTACCATCACCTAGGGATTTTCTAGTGTGTACCTCACCTAGGGAGTTTCTAGTGTGTACCTCACCTAGGGAGTTTCTAGTGTGTACCATCACCTAGGGAGTTTCTAGTGTGTACCTCATCTAGGGAGTTTCTAGTGTGTACCTCACCTAGGGAGTTTCTAGTGTGTACCATCACCTAGGGAGTTTCTAGTGTGTACCATCATCTAGGGAGTTTCTAGTGTGTGCCATCATCTGTGTATAGATAAGAAATTTTTAGAGACCAAATTTGCATCATTTTTGATCTTAACTTTCCTTCCGCTCGACCATCTTCATTTCTCATGGTCTTAGATATCAACGATCTGACCGACACATTCTCCACCCTAGTACAAAATGTCGTCAAATCTCGCACATTCAAGCCCATTAGGATACGCTACAAAAGGCGCGTTAACTCTTGCAAGTACAAAGCTAGTATCGCAGCTGCTTTGTTCTAGTTTACCATGTCTTGTAAATGGACTCTCACTTGAGTGTTTGCTTTCTGCTCGGTGACTTTTTTTTACATAGAATTTAACATGAGAGAATCAGAGCGTGTCAAGTTTCTAGGGAATATACTAGTGAGCATTTTCAGAGAAAGAAACCTATCGAAACAAAGTTCTTACAAGACGCTCATTTCAATGATTTTGTTGATTACCGATTTTTCAAAATACACTTGCTGTGAAAAATACCTTACGATTTCAAGCGTGAATTTCGTGCCATATATGTGCCCGTGCTTTATTCCATTTATTTTAGCGTCAGTGGTAACTGAATGATTTAAAGAGCAAAGCTAACGAGCTTTAAAAAGTTTTTAAATTGCTCATTGTCTTGTAACAAATGTTTCGCCAAATCTTAGTTCATTCTCCACAAAGCCACATTAACGAACAACAAAAGATTGTCGATAGTCCTAACAGAATCGATTTCATATTTCTGTGTGCTCCCGACAATCATAAAACGCAAGGATGTAAATATTACTACAAGCATGTCTAATATTCGGTAAATAGGCCACTAAATTTAAGCTCCGCTAACTTAACTATCTGTCCCTTGGGTCAACGCTCTTAGCAGCAATGCACCATTTTCTCTGATAGATAACGCGTCCGGAGTGGACGTTCCATATCTATGCATTTATATGCTTCTTCGCATTCTCAATGTTGTATTTCAGTGGAACTATTTTATGCGTTTATTTTTGCTCGGGGCTCGTGCAAACTACGTTATTTTCGTGGTACCTATTTCACCACCAACTCAAGAATATTTTATTGGAATTATTGTCTTACGACGCTGGATGACAGTTCTGCAGTCTGAAATCAGAGATATCAGTCAATGACTCCATGTTTTCATTTACTGTTATGCTTCAGGGAAATATTTCTACGGAAAGAGTAACTTAAGTGATTATTTTGCACACCTTTATTATAAAGCTATTCCTTAAGGCAATGGTTCTCAATTAGGAGGTCGTGCCCCTCTGGGGGGTACCAGCCTCCCAGTAATGTTTTCGACAAAAGAGTGAACTTTCACTGTTGATTATGTTTGAGAACCTATTTACAACATTCTTTGCTGTTGTGTTAGCTCTTATTTACCAGTCCGCCTCCACACAATTTCCCCCGACAATTTTTAAGGGATCGTGAGAGTACAATGGTAAAGAACCACTGCATGCTCAGTAGGAACATAATCTCTAACGCCTTCACTTTTTTCTTCGGCTAAAGGTTTTTCGCTATCATTTGGCCACCATTCCCTGATTTCTCTTGATTCTGTTCATTCTCTTTTGATGGAGGCTAATTACATACCAAATTAGGTTACTTTTGGTTGTAAAATTTTCTCCCTAAGCCAGGAAGGTTAACAAAGGAAACGATGAATTTTAATAAAAATATAAGCTTTTAGAATTTTTGCTCTCGATTTCGAGCTGTCGGCACTCAGGATCTACAACTCCAAAACGCGTCTCACAAACTCGAAATTTTAATTCTTTAACGCCTCAGAGGACTACATGGTCCTCATTGGGAAATAGCCTCAAAATTTGGTATTTCTTGTTAAATTTGTTCCCTAGTGTGTTCTTTGAAGTTCACTGCCGAGCGGCAGTTCCTCCCTCACTTTGATGTCGGTGACTACCTGATGCCAGTCTGATAAGAGTGGTTGTGATAACGAGTACAAAAATACTGACGTTCGAGTGCCAAACAAACAGCATTTGCTCTGTTGAAAAACATGAAATGCGTGAATCTTGTTTCTGTAGGCATACCGGTTTTCGTGATCTGTGGCCCCCAAGAAACAAATTTTTCTGAGTCACCATCATTTTTTTGTATTGATGTTAATTCTTATTGCTAATATTGCTTCCAGAAATGTTTCGGATCACAAAATTAGCCTTGAAATATAGACAAGCGCAGTATTTTGTGTATTTTGAATCTATGTAATATTCATGACATGCGGTGATTTCGGTGATTTAAACCTTTTCTCATAATATTCTTCATCGAATTAAATGATATTATAAATTCCAATTATTCATTTCGTTGCAGTTAAAAATAATATTGATTTTATTCCCTGACTGAATTACCCGGGGATGGGCGATTTCAAAATCCTTTTCAGCTGGAGAGCCTCTTGCAATATTTTAATGTAAAGAGATATTATGCAATCCCAGAAAGTGAGGAAAAATTAGCGAAGTTTAAAATTATTTTATTATGTCTGAATCGAAAAAATGTCCTTAGTTCAATAAAAAAACGGGTAAATTAATATTTGTAAAACTTGCTGGCTGTGATTAAATTTGGATCATTCAGAAGTTCAGGCTTACGAGAGGGTAATTATGCCACTTTAAACATGCTAGGATAACCAAAATGTTCAGTCTTAACTTTGTATTTCAATGGAACTATTTTATAGGCTTCCTTTTTCTCGCGTCTCATGAAGATTAAGTTATTCAAATATTTTACGGATATAAATCGTTTGATTGATTGGTTACTGATAAATTTGATAATCAACACACGTGATAAATTTTGTGATCATCGCCAAAAAAGTTTGAAGAACATTGAACAAGAATATACCTGATCGTCAAAATGTTAAAAAACGCCAATACTATCAAAAACCAACTTCAGTACCCACCGAGAAGCAAAAACCATGAGCGTTATTTCCGATCCTCAACACAACTACCTGGCAACACAAAGCGCTTTCTCTCCCTTATCGTGGTCAGTCAAGCGCTCTGTGTGGACGCAACAAAGGGTAATAATGTAGAGCAGGTTTAAAACGTCCAAATGAACGATAAATTAGTAGAAGCTGGGCAGGAAGATAGAGTTATCGTACGAACGAGACGAGGCCGAGCAGATGAATGGTTTTAAAATCTACTGGGTATCCCAAAAAATGATATCACCCTATGGCTGCCCAGTATTCATGTGTTTTGTTTCAATGTAGGTTTTTTGACATTAATGCAAGTCTATTGAGTTGAATAAAAGAGATTAAGTATAAGAAACTTGAGTGTCATAAAAAAGTTAGTTGTGCCGGAAACAAAACAAACATCGGCATCTTAGGATGCTTTATTTCCAATCAAGCCTGATACACATGATCTTAAGCATTGGTTTTTCAAATGTCTTATAACTAACACTATATATAGGACACCATGACGGTTCCCCCGTGAAGCCGGTACCCATTTCCGACACCTGGGTTGAGTGGGGTATTGTGCTAGAGCTTTCCTTAAGGCCCCCTCACACGCGCATATATGTCTGGAGACATATCTGAACTGGTGCCGAATTCGTGAGTTTGTACGCTCATTTCGGGTTGGCACAGACAGTATGAGGCAGATGAGCCATGCTTGATAATTTTGGAGCGACCGGCTGTAAACCTCGACACCACGTCAGTGCCCATCCAGCCTTCGTGGGTGGTGTACGCCTGTACTCTGCCTCTCTCCCTCCTTGCGTACTCCATTAAGCACTTTCCCATTTGTATATTCATTACTTTTTAGGAACAATTCTTTAGCTCATTTTGAACGAGCTTTTACATTTCTTTTTTTTTCTAATTCATTTCAATTAAAGCGAATCCCATCAACTGTACGAACTCGCCGTCTGGAGCCGTCTTTCTTGTGCGTGCTCTCCACCTAGCTGCTACTGGTATACTGAAGTGTGTGCCAGTCTTCGCCAAGTTTGAAGTGTGCTGTTTGCATCGTGTGCGGGGTCTTGACTCTTGAGACTGTCAGACCAAACTCAGTTCAGATTGTCCGCGGACATATTCGTACGTGTGAGAGGGCCTTTAGACCCAACGGGGAAAATCGCCGCGCCAGTGCCGAGATACGAACCCTCGTCTCCAGCATGCAAGGTCGATCCCTTAACCACTGTAACAGTAAACAAAAGCAAAGAATGCATAAGTAATAGTCAAAGAATGAGTGCATTTTTAGGGGACAACCTGTACTTTTGATTCGTACGCATTTAAAAATACCCTTCATACGTGCAAGACATCAAGTATTGGGTTGGCCAAAAGGTTCGTTCGTGTTTTGAATGCCATCTTTCCGACCTTCTAAAGATAGTTTTATGTTCTTATTTTCTAAATCCTGTATTCGGTAGAACGAGCATGTTTACGTCAGTGTTCAATAAGCCTCCAAGCAGAGAAGTTCTGACATTTTTGCTTGCATTCGAGCACATGAAATGGTGGACCAAGCAGAGCACTACCGATCTCTAATGCTTTTTTGTAGCAGAGAGGAAAGAAAACAACAGTTACTTACACAAATATATGCCATGTGTATGGGTAGTTTCTGTCGCTTTCCTTCCTTTGTTTAAAGGAAAAAACTTAGATGTCAGTAGTGCTCTGTTTGGTCCACCATTTCAAGGGCTCGAATGCAAGCAAAAATGTTAGAACTTCTCTACTTGGGAGGCTAACTCGTATTACACACTGACGCAAGCATGCTCGCTGTACCGAATACAGGATTTAGAGAATAAGAATATAAAAATGATCTTAAGGAGGTCGGAAAAATGACATTCAAAAAACGAACGAACTTTTTGGACAACCTAAATAGCGCAAAAACTATAGGGTATTGGCTACAAAATTTATACTAACATGAAAATTCAACATGTGTGAAATTTTTATATTACCCACGTATATTAACAAATTATTATTCATCTACATTCAAATCTTGAAGCAACGAAATGTTTCGTCGACAAATGTTGTGAAGTCACATTTTGCGTCTCTATACTAACGTGTGCGCTGAAAATCTTATGTAAGAACTGTATTAAAAGTACCGTGAATATGGCATGCATATCCTCGTTGAGTTTAATCCTCATGATTCTGCGAAAATTGCTCGATAAATTTACTCATAATTCCGAAATGACCGAGTTTGTACACAAGATCGGGGTTTTGAGCGACGACCGTTTTTACAACTTTAACTTACGGTTTTGATGGAAAATTCATTATGGAGATGATAAATAGAAACACGCTTTCGCATGCATGGCTATCAATTGCAATGTCATTGATTTTATTACGGAGCTGTGGATTTTCTTTAATTTTTTAGGAATTGAATATTTCTTCGAGCCTTTCATTGAACAATTATTATCAGATGATAAATGTTTATGAAATACAACGGTACGCTAACTTTATGGTTTGAAGCACAGTTATCAACATCTTGTTGCTTTTTCGAAGCCGATAACTGGTTTTCCCATGAAAAAAAAATCTATGTGCTGCACAGAAATGACCGATTCACAATTTCTATTGATTTTGCCACGGCACGCGACATGAAACAGTGATGTTGGCGCAGCTCACCACAGCCCGAAGGCCGCGACGGTGTAGGAGCTGCAGCCAAATCATTGAAAGCCGACAGTGGCAGGTATGCTTGATTCCCTGGCGAGGAACTACGAGTATATTTATGGGCTACATCATATGAACGTGACCAAGCCCGAGAAAATAGCACATCCATCACTAAACGAGTTAGAGTAAATTCATCAAACGTGCATGTTTGTAAATACAAAGGGTCGAAGGCAGCCAACATTCAAGTTCTACAAAGTTCTCGACCGCTTTGATTCTGTCGCCGTTAGCTACATTTTTCAACTGCGCCACGAACTCCTTTTGCTTGCACTCCTTTGCCTGCCAAGATCAAGAAGTGCTGGCACCCGCGGGGCCAAGCAAACTCTACCAATCGCTGGGGATTTAGCAAACGAGCGCTTGAAGTGGCGGTGTCGACATAAAACTCTCTCTCCCGACGACCCTCACGGGCCATCGCGTCACGTAAAATCCTGAAATCACATATTGTACTAATTTGTCTTAGCTTTATGCAGTGTAAAGGATTATTCACACAGTTTTTTTGAGTTATTCCCAATTAGCTCCCTTTGGTGCGTGAAGGAATTGAACTGCTTAATTGAGCAAGTTTCTAATGGGATCGCTAAGTGCATTGATGATTCACGTACTGAAAAATCGAAAGGAAAAGCATCTAACGCCTCGTCTAAACAGGTGTTCATTTTTTGTTGGTATTGCATCATCAATAATTTCTGTCTTGTCGCATTCAGCAAAACCCATAAGTTAATTTTTCCTTATGTTGGAATCGTTTCTACCGTATAGTAGGAGCAAACTCTCAGCTTGACAACCGAGCAGCAGAACGGCGTAAGTGTAGGGTTGGATCCATTATGTCCGCCACGCTATTTACTACCGAGAATTGGCTTTAGAGAATGAGAACAAGTCGTTCGCTTCTAATTAATTGTTGGTTCCTCAAAGCCTAGAAAGCCTTTACTGCGAGAAAAATACTCTCTTCTCGTAATAATGACCATTTGGTACTCGGAAAAATGAGACAACTTTTCATTGTTTTTTCCTAGGAGAATTCTAATTGTATTCCTTCACTCAATCTCGTATATCGGCAGCCAGCCTGTGAAATCCAATGCGTGTTGTTTTGAACGATTTTTTGCATAGTTTGAATGTTTTCTATCAAAATATTGGAAACGTAATTTCCCTTTAAAATGTCTATTATTATTATTTTCGATTTCTCTATTTTCAATCTGCATCAAGTTTTTATGTTCAAGAAGAATTAAGTATAATTCTCTTCTGTAGCACAAGTTATCTTTCAGAACTTCAAAAAGAACTTATCCAGCAACGCTGTGCTAATTAGATTCAATTTTCTGGAAGCCGTTGCTGCAAAGAAAGGAATCACGTTTCTAAATTTTTTAATCTCACGAACAAGTTTAAATTTTAATTTGCTCATTAGGGTCTCAAACGGTATTTTATGAAAAGCTTTGCAAGAGAAGTTCCATGCAAATTTCTGGAAAGAAAATAGAACAATGGTCGAACTCAAATGGAAGCAACAGCTTCAATTTACACGTGTGATTATACCAGAGATTGATTATAGCAGAGAAATGTCAATTTTTCAATTACGCCTACACTTTTTCTTGAGAAAATGTTAGCCGTTACTCGCGGGCCGTCAAGATTGAGAACACTTTCGAGCTCAAAAGGAATTTGTGCTCAATATAGGACAGTGGTATATTTTGGTGATGTGCTTTTGTGTTTTGCTTTTAACACTTGTAAAAATGCTTTTACGTGCGGATGAACTTCTACCTACGAAAGTAATGGTCCAAAAATCGTAAGTTTCCTCTCTTTAAATTTCTTTCCATGTAATTTGCTGCAGATCACTCTCATGTGAGCAGTGCAGATGCGACCATCACATTGGATCAAACGACTAGTGTGTTTTATTATTGACCCAGTGTGTTCAAATGGACCCATAGACCATCCCTCAGTTTAATGTTGTATTGTACACGAGCCAAAGCACTTAACACTCTTATCGCAAATTTTTCGTTAGACCCTCTCGTGTTCGTTATAAGCTTCATAAGTGCCTGTACAACAAACATTTTTCCCTGTGGAATTTTCTCCCTTCACTTTACGTCTGTTTGCGAATTTAACGCAGAAGTTAATTTTCTGAACATCAACGTCTGGGGCAAAATGCAAAGGTAGATTAGGAAATTAACTTATGTAGCCTGAAGGCATCATTTCTGCAACTTGAGATGAAATGTTTCGTTTTAAACTGAGAGCGCCTTTCTATTTTCTACGAAGTTCTATAAGTGATAATGGCGTTGTTCAGTCTGTTTGAAGCAAGCAGGTGAGTGTGAGAAGGGGGCAGAAGTGGTTTGGGCCGAGGTGAAGATCCTAATATGCTTTGATGCATTTTAGGTTATTTGATTTTATGGTTATATATCGTTAAGATATGGTTGTGTGATTAAAGTTATTCATCGTTGATATTTGGTTGTGTTTTAAAGGTTATTTTTCGTTAATATATGGTTGTGTGATTAAGGTTATTTATCGTTGATATTTGGTTGTTTTTTAAAGGGTATTTATCGTTAGTATATGGTTGTGTGATAAAGGTTATTTATCGTTATCGTTTGTTCATGTTTTGTTCTTGTATTCTACATATAAGCATGATTTTTAATGTTCATTCGAGTATAAATTTGAATATTAATTTGAATGCATTATATATACGAGTACGACAGTTCTCGAGTATAAATATGAATATTAATTTCAATATATATATATACGAGTACGACAGTATGAGCGCTTTGAAACTCTCCGAGCAACAGATCTCAGAAAAAATCTTATTTGTGCGGATGGCTGACCGTTTAAATTTTATTAAAAAAGAAATAAGATTAGTAAAAGCGCCATGGCTTTTTTATGTTGTTTTAGGCGGGTTCCTTTCTTTCATCCTTTGAAAATGACTGATATAAATTACGTAAAATGAAAAACTATTCTGCTATCGTAAAGCGGGGCTTTTCAAGTTTATAATTCAGAACATTATCTCTCGCCAACACTTGAGATAAAATAAGTTGTATTTGTGGGTAGGTCAAGAAAAGGAACTTTCAACTTTTACGTTGTTGGCTCTCTAGAATTTTGAGTTCTATTTTCGAGTGCCTCTGGGCTCAGCAAACGAGCTACTTGGAAATAATATCTCACTAGTCCACCCCCCTTTCTCTGAAATAAGATAGAAGACGAAATGAAAGAAAGGCAGTAAGAAATAAAAAAATCAATCTCTCGAGAGTTGATGAGGCCGAGTGCACACGGCCCGTCAAAAATGTATAGTAATGTTCGACAAATCACATGACACACGTTCCTATTTCCCAAACTTGTTTCACAGATACGCTCATCACACACTTTGGGCTTGCTCCGGACAGACAGACGGACGCGGCTCTTTTTATAGTACAGATTCGTCCAGCTTGAAACGCTGAGTCTTATTTTGTCCGCCCTGACCGCCTCTGCTGTGCAAATGTCGCTGAGTTGCAGCTTCTGTTGTGCACGATGTTCTGTTTTGGTTGAGAAAAAATTCCAACAACGGTAAAAATATTTCCGATTGTTGATGGAAGTAAAAATTGTGTTTTCAGAGTGAACATTTTTAAAAATATTAAATGCTTTAGAAAAGCAGCATTTTTTTATCGGTATAAAAATGTTTAATAGATGGGAAATTTGTTCAAACAGCGATGGAAAGCATTGTGTTATCGATGAAGAAAGTAAGCTGTTTTCTGTGGGAAAAGGATTATACTAGCGATTGAAACCCATTTATAACAGATTAAAAATATATCATTATAGGCGCAAAAAATTATTCCATAAGAGATTGAAGTGTCATGCTGCTATCGACAGATAAAATCCATACCATCGATAGGAACGAATTTTATAAACGATGCAAAAAGGACTCTTTTAGTGATGGGAAAAAAGCTCAGATATTTTGCTATGGAGCATTTCAATTTTGAGCTCATTTCAACTTTTCAAATCAACTATTCCATTGCATTTGCCTTCTCACATTTCTGCGAAGTACTATCGAAAAAAGCAGCAGGTAAGTACTTATGACTGTAATACAGGTATTTCAAACATACAGAACTTGGCGTTGACTCGTGGCTGGCGGCACACCCCGCACCCTCTCACACCACCTAAACACACCAACACTTACAAACAAACCTCGGGATGTTGAGATCGATCTAGATGCGACCAGTTACGGTGGATCAGACCATCCACGTGTTTTATTATACACCCAGTGTGGCGAAATGAACCCTTTACATCCCCTTGTTCAATGTTGTTCGTGCACGAGCCAAAACAAACATTAACACTCTCTTGTAAGACGGGAGTTATTGGTTAAACTCCCTCGAGTATCTCTCTGACTTAATTCTTAAACTGCAGAACTAGGTTTATTATTTCCCTAAGAAAGCGTCGGTCGATATTCATGTGCTCTTTCCTGTGTTTTAATTGCTGCAGTTAACGTGAATGTTCCTTTAAGATAGTCCGCCTAATCTTCTCGGACGAAATTACTGGTTGGTATTGAAAGTGAGGAGTTGGAGGCATTTAAATTGATGAAAAGCTTCCCTTTTGCTCAGTTCTATTCGTTGTTTGGTATTCTATTAATTTATTCATAGCTTGATACATTCACTGTACATTCTATTTTCAATATTAGCTAAATATTTTCAATCTAAACTTATCCGGTCTTCAATATTTATTATATTGGGTATTAAATGATTCATGAAAATTTCATTTCGCTCTGGAGAAGCAAATGAATTTATTCGTTTATTCATTTATTCATAGGTTTATAAACTATGAATGCTCACAATAATATAAATTACAATCAACATGTTGAATCCCAGGCCTTCTGTACTACACATCAAAGGAGTTACGTGTTTTTACAAGAGTATAGATAGAGATCGCTTTGGCCTTAGTTCTTTTAAGCATCTCAGATTTATTGCTGAGGTGGGAAAAATTCTTGGTTGCCACTTGCGTGGATCCTTTCCTGCAATAGTCGCTTTTGGCAGCTACTTGACAGGACACACTTGCTGAAGACGCAGTGGGCTGCTACTTAACGAGATACTCACCTGCTAGAGAAGCTTTTGGCTGCTGCTTTCCCGGATACTTACCTGCTACTGATGGAAACGGCCGCTAATTGCCCGGATACTTACCTGTTGGAGACACTTGACTTAGAGGCTGGCGGACATAAATCAACTAGCCCGGGCTCAGGAGTGCTGCACTTCCTGGTGCACTCTATTGAGGCGAGGAAACTTGCAGCTCTTGCCAAATTTCAAATTTCAGAAATAGAGCCTTCGATGTCGTGTAAAATACGTTCATCTTGAACCAAAAGTACAATTCATTTAATAAGAAATATGCAAATAGGTCGCACATTTGATAGTTGCCCACCAAACAATTTTAATTATCGTACTTTCGTTGCTTGAATTTAAAGGTCAAGAATCACTTTGTAATATTGTATCCTTCTTTATCCTTTGGCCTGAAGACCATTCAGAGTGGCAGCGTGAGGAGCGTTTAAGCAGTCTGGCTGCTGCTTAAGTAGCGTCAAGTGACTCTACAGCTTGTGCTCTTTGCCCATATTAGTTTGGAGCTCTTGTCTCTGCTTTCTTTGAAATCGACATTACAGTTTATACTAACCAAGTTTTTTCATTCTAAACATTTCACCTGTTTTGTTTGCCATGACATGACGGTCTATCATGTCTGTCACACAGCGTCACCACTCGCATGTGTGACGTCACAGTACGAGTGACACATCTCGACACAAATGGTGCATCGCTCCTGGCATACGCTACGTCTCTGTAGAAATGATATTCTGCAGTGCATGTGATACATCGTAGCTGGTGACCTTAATAACAAGATGGACAGGAAACCTAACACTTTGAGGGGCTGATCCGCCCTCATAAACCTCACAATATGAGGGTCTGATTCACCCTCATAAACCTCACAATATGAGGGTCTGATTCGCCCTCATAAACCTCACAATATGAGGGTCGGATTCGCCCTCATAAACCTTACAATATGAGGGTCTGATTCACCCTCATAAACCTCACAATATGAGGGTCTGATTCGCCCTCATAAACCTCACAATATGAGGGTTGGATTCGCCCTCATAAACCTTACAATATGAGGGTCTTATCAAATTGGAGCGCACAGTTAAATTTGTAGCCAGCTATTAGAGTGTGAATGGTGAGCCATGCTGTGTCAGTACGTGTGAAAAAGTTCAAATCAGGGACAGTAGTCACACTAGGAGCTCCAAATTCGGCCCATCTGCTGTGATGCAAGCGCGGAAGCGCTGGCGGAATGATTGTCGAACCCGTGCGAGATACCAGGAGTTTCAGCAAGCCTTGCACAGGCATCAAAAACCCTGACAATTTCAATTAAGTTTAACATAATTATTGTACACCTTAAAATAGCGTTGATGAAAGGATGCCCTAGAAATCGCTGAACTTATTCGAGCCCGCAAGTAGCTATACTCAAATGTGTCCATTGGACAAGACTTAAGAAACAATTTTTTGCTGTATCGCTTGTGGTAAATAAATTGCTGTTTAAATTGTTCTTCGGTTGGAACTAAAGATTCGTACACTAAACTCTCAAGGTGTCTTCAAAGGTAGAAGTCTATGAAGTCATGTCAGGAGACCTGAATGGCCAAGATATTAGTCTGCGCACGAATTAAACATGAATAAAATTGTCCTTTGATATTTCAAGTCTATGCAACTTTTGAATTTAGCGTTTTTGGGTTTTTCTGCTTAGGGTAAACTTTGTTCATTTAGCCTGTGGAAAGCTTTTAAAGTTTATTCAAACAATTCTGAGACACTGTGTATATATAGCCTCGAGTTATCATTAAGGCCTGGCACGTTCGCAAGATGATACGGCTAGGTCAACCCTCACCATTATCAGTGTGGGCCATTGAGGTAACAAAACACCACCTAACATTTACTCTTTTATCGTGAATTGAGTTCTTTCTTGTTCCCTCGCTCACCACATATAAATTCCGACACCAAATCTGTCTCATGTGATCGCGGGTGATGCAGTTGGGAGGACGCTGCTTTGAGAATGGTGTTGGATACCGCATAGATATTTATTTGAAAGAGACATCCGCCTTATTCTCTGGCTAGGCCGATTTCGAGCGTTATCCGAATGTTGCGTGCAGTACGGAGATAACTTCCTGTTTACTTCAATTTTGGGTAAACTCATAAATTTGTGGGCAATATTCACTCTAGAAACTTCTGCTTATTCTTGTAGGTCATTCGTTCTAGAGTATTTCTATGAGGACGAAAATCTTTGAATGACTGATGAACACTGCATGCGTAATAAATAAGCATAAACTCAAAGTATATTTTAAGTTTAGACCGTATCATATTGTGCTGCTGATGGATTTTTTGACTTAGAAATTCAGAATGATGTAGCAGAGTTAAAACTGTGGTTTAGATGACGAACCGTTTAATAATTTCCATTTAATGTTTAAAAATTAATTTCAAAATTGATGTTTTAAAAACAAAACTATCTTGGCTTACAGACTTCGATGTGAACGAGCTTGAAAAAAAGGTGAGAATACGAATCTAAAACACGCGATTTCATGAAAATAGAATCATACCGCCGATGGAAACAATTGTGTTTCTCAAGTAACTTCTATATTTAAAGTGCGAAAACTGTTTCCAAATGAACTGTTTAAATGCATTTCTTTTACTCAGAAGAATTTGCAAATCAGATTAGGGATAAGAGATGATTGAAATTTAAGCGAGTGATTCGATTAGCGAAATTAAGTTGATAGGTTTATGCGTGCAAAAATTTTTACTGGCAGAGATCGAATATAGATTATGACACATTTTCGTGAACATCACATACAATACGCTGTTCCAAATGTGCAAAATTTTTGATTGTACATTTGTACAGAATCAGAAAGCTTTATTTGAATAATGCTCTACAAAGGCTGAAATGCATTCAAATTAGCTATTATTTCCCATATTTTAGTGCTCAATTGACAATCATCTAAGATATATGTTCTAAAAGTTGATCACGAAATACAGAACAAAAACAGTGATTTGATTCAAATGTAAGTTGTTTTTTATTGGAAATGCATTTTACACCAGATGATCAAGCATTCTGTTATTTCTGATACAGTGCATCTGGGAAGTATTATAATGCCACTTGCTGTTTCCATAAAAATTTCAAAATATGGCCTGAATCACAGTTTTATAAAAACAAAGTTCTTCGCCCAATCTCAGGATTTTAAGTGAAGAGTAACATCTACCAACAAGTACACACACGACACCGAATGTTATCAAGGTGACTGCACAAGTTCTTTTGTACTTCACGCAATGTTTACCCAGTCCACGTGCGACCGAGCTGTTCACATATTTACTGGAAGTCCTTGAAGAAAAACTCATCGGCCACTACCTGCATATATTAATAGTCTTCAAATCTGAGATTATATCTAAAGCCAAATCAAAGCAGATGCGCACACTGCCTTGTTTAATGACGCCCATCGATTGCCTTTATTTCTGACGACAAAGTCTCTTCTTTCTTGCTTTAGTTTCAGCTCCAGGGTGCCCTCGAGACATTTTCCCCTTTTTGTTCATTTTGCTGCTCGAAGTTATCCGCAGCGTAACTCCACCAGGAAATTCTGCGCTCTGTAATAGGAGATAGTTCTCCTAGATTTAGTACTGATGAGGACCGCTAGAAATCAAGCTAAAGCAATGGAACTCTGCCCGAGATCAGACAAAAATCCAATCCCTGCTAATGATGGAATACAAATTTATCACAAAAGCTGTGTCGGTCTCGGAACTGACCGCAGTGTTAATGTTGAACATTGACTCGAGGTATGTGTGTGACAAAATATTGGTCATTGAAGTTTTTGTAGCTTCAGGAATTCGACATGATGGGCGTGTCGGTTGAGAAATATGAGGTTTGAGTTGTTTCGTAAATAATCTGTTTGGGTTATACAATTACAATTTACAAACAAAAAACGCAACGAAGGGTAAAATTTATACAAGAAGGTAATGAACAAATTTTGTCGGATTTTATTATTTATTGTTTCGTTTTTGTGGAGATATGATTTTTTATCGTCCTATTGCAGATAAGCCTGCTGTACAGAAACCTGTTGAAACATTAACTGTTGCAACATCCCATGTGAAATATCATGTCATGTGAAAAATCAACATTTAATTCAATTGCTTTGATTTATCAATAGATTTTAAATAAATATTTAAGGGTTTTGAAATAACCCAAAATTTCATTCTGAGAGGCTTCCGAAAACCAAACTCACGAGAAATGTGCGGCACTTTCTAATTCTTTTTGTAACCTGAAAGTTTGATTTTCGATCTGAACGACAATCATGCGCACATCATGGTGCTCGTAAGTGGGAGCCACACTCCTACTTTTATGAAGCGTAAATCACGAATGTTAGTCGTGAGCGTAAATCGTAAAAAGCATTAAAACGTTAATCATGAGCATGAATAGTCCAATTTCCTCACGTGTGAGTTTGTTCAGAAATGCTCCTAGCATTTTTGTACTAAAACACAGTGATTCATTAAAATGTATATTTCTGTCTGATTATAAAATGCAACGTTTCGACGTATCTAACGTCATCCTCAGGCTGGAAAAAAAAAAACTAAGGATGACGTTGACGTTTTTTTCCAGCCTGAGGATGACGTTAGATACGTCGAAACGTTGCATTTTATAATCAGACAGAAATATACATTTTAATGAATCACTGTGTTTTAGTACAAAAATGCTAGGAGCATTTCTGAACAAACTTACGCGTGAGGAAATTGGACTATTTCGTAAGGCTGAAAAGTTAGAAAAGAAATTATGCATGATCTCAAACTTAGATTTTGAATGTCAATCATAAATGTTACTCATAAACGTAAGTCATGAATCCCTGTGACACAAGTTATGAATCAGAAATGTAAATTGCAAACGTAAATTATCGACAAAAAGCGTAAGCGTAAATTTTAAACGTAAATTGTTACCATAAATCATAAACGTAAATATTTACCGTAAGTCGTTAACATATATTATTAACGTGATTCATCAACACAATTTGTAAACTTGAATCAAAAACGCAAACCACAAACGTAACAGATAAGAGACGCTGAACTCGGGCCACACTTGAATAAGGTTCGGGCTGCATCAAGAATTCATCAAGTTCATCACCGGGGTAAATTTAGCCGTCTTTTTAGAACGCCTGGCGTCTGTATTTTAAGCGTATCGATCTTCGCCCTGCCAACAAGCTGTCAAGTGTGCATGGAAGGCGCTCTTATGTACTTAGTACGAGCTACCGGTGCCAATTTTGAGCTCTCCTTGGTCTAATATTGCCCGTATTGCAAATCAGAGAGAATAAGTGGCCTGTTAGCAGGGCTCTAACTCTAAGAGTTACCTCGTACTGCCGCTCTACCTGTAATGTAGCAATTTATGCGGATAAAAATTCGTTAGTTCGTTATCAGCTGAGTTCCTAGTTAAAGCTACTATTTACAGTTGAGTTAGATTTTGTGTTCTAGGTATATTTTTGACTACGAATGAAGTATTGTTTCTTTCCATTATTCAATCACCATGTCTTTTGTTCCAATAACAATTTGAACTACTCTAATAAATTGGTTACGAATATTCGATTGCCTTCCTACGTGACAGCAAATTCATTCGCTGCAGCACTTCATACAGTTTACCAATATTAAATGCGCTATTTTGACAGCCGGCAGCATTCTACTCACTTGAATTTACTGGACGACTACAGAAATTTGAACTTTATAATATTTGCAAACGTATAATTAATTTCGATTTAAGTGTTCAATGACGTTTTTTATTTCATGCATAGAAGATTTCTCTAAAATGTGTCACTCAGGGGAAAGTATTTCTAGGCCTTTTCTTTTTTTTATTGATTCTTCTTTTCAAATTTGATACGCGCGTTACACCTACACAAACGCTAACGGGCTGTTTTCATTTAATGCGCTTCTCCAGTGTGCGTTTTCGTCTGATTTTTGTTCACAAAATCTCCAACATAGGCGAAGATAAACAAAGCACTGCAATGCTTGTTTACAATTTCTCCTTCGCACTCTCACCTCTGAAGTGACAACAAAACATGGGACGCTGCGAAATTACTGGCACATGACAATGACTTCATGTTTACGCATTGACCATGGCTTCATTACGTTGAGAACGCTTTAGCTCTAGCTGTGATCACTAGCTCACGCCTCAACAACTGTGTTCCGAACTGACGACGTTCGTCAAAGCCTCGTTGAACTGCACTGCGACGCTCTGTGCTCACACCTGCCTGTGTATTATGGCACTTGTACTTCGCAGTTTGTTACCTAGTTGTGAGTGTTCTTAGTTTATTTTTGGTCGCTGGTTCAGAAGCAAGCAAAAGTCAAGACGCGCGAACACGTTACCAAGGTGCCAGCGTGCGGACCTTGGACAGCACGAGTCAACCAGCCGATACTTAGAAGTAGACCAAGCTCTTCTTGAGGGTAACAGCTTCGAACTGAGGAGTAATACTAATGAAATGCGATCGATTGCTCAATAAGCTGAGAGGGATTCTACCTCTACTGCGAGGGAATACCCCTAGACTGTGGAAAATTCTCTATTAAGCTTTGAATAAATCCCACTAGATTGGAAAAGATCACCCGAGGCTTTAAAAAATGCCTCTAAATTGTGAAGGAATCTTTGCAGGAAATTAGGGTAGAATATTTGTTCAGCATCAATTTGCTTCTGCCGTGATGTTCTTCTATGACGCTGTCTTACAAAATGGAAACTTTGCGACCATTAACATGCATATAGAGACGTATTTTTTACAAGCCCACGTCGCAATATTCCAAGACCACACCGCAACTGGGAAAACATCCACTTATTTGACATAGCGGTGCTGGTGGATATTGCTGACGCACAGCGGATGAAATTTGTAATGAAATGTGTTTCTTTAATTCCAAAATACTCCTGCTTATTTCATCTTTTAAAATGCGTGCTTTTGAAACAGTTTGCTACACAGAGAGGGAAAAGTTAGTCACAGAACATAAAACATCAGCAATTTCTGTTCTTTAGGCAATTAGTGGTGCTGCATCACCATTCTAATTTTCAACCATACCTTGAACAAACATCATTATTAACATGTTCACATCATTAACACACCCAGCTCAGACGTCTGAATCTTTTATTTGTTCGCTGAGTTGCTTCGCCACTGAGGAGGAGTTGAGGCTCTGGAAAATTTTCCTTTTGAAAATTAAACCAAAAGGACATTTTGTGATCACCATGCACTAATTCCCATGATGATTCTGATCATCATATTTAATACTTTCACTCAGACACTAGTTTTCGCCCCCACGTCATCATGAGGGCAAAAAAAAATTCATGTCAATTCTGTCATTGTTACAGTCATCATAGCGCTATTATTTGATCAATATCATAGTGATTGTTGTGTGTATACCCTGACATCTGAACTCTCTTACAGTGTTCATCATATTGATTTCATCACGAAGTTGTGCGCTTCAAATACGCTCAATTAAAAATAGTCCATTCACACTAAAAATGCAGTTGAAAGTTCTTGGTATGTCAGCTGCAGTAGTTAGATAACATGCGCGTATTGATGTTGTAAATGTGTGTTTATACGTAGCATGGCTTCTAAACTTATCGCATAACACTGATATTACAGCGCTTTCCTTAGCTGCTCGATGCGTCGAGTGATTTCCATGGAATCGCATCGAAGCTCGTGTTCACGATGTTTTATTGCATTTTATGTTCGTGCTATGAATTCAATTATTCTGTGTACTGTGTAGCGGTGCTGACTGTAGCGCTTAGTTATAACGATTCTATGAAAGTTTAATTAATTTATTTCTGCTCTGTGATCGAACACAAATGATTTCGTACTGAAACTGAATCTTGTGACCGAAAATTTCTTTGTTGCTGGGGAAAGTTCACACCTTGTTCTGTCTAGCGTGTGTTCTACGGCGCAAAATTCGTGCGGGAGTTCAATACTACTTATCAAAGTTAATGCTTCTCAAGTATCTGCACGTGATAACCTGCAAATGCTTATTGTGAATAAAACATACTAGAAAGTTTGTTACTAAAATTAATTATAACCTGAAAGTAAAAACTGTTGAACTGAAAGTAAAAAAGTTTTACTGGAAGTATAAAATTATCATCAATTTCTTGTCTTCTGCGTTTATTAGACTGGACGCACTCAAAATGATGCGGTTATACTCACGATTTTGACTTGTCTTGCAGGACTGGGCTCTAAAGGCTGTCATGCTAGTGAACGTCTCCAAGACACCATGAAGACGATAATTACACGCGAACGAAAAAACAGACACGCCCGTTGTTTTTGATGATCTTCTTTACCGATGTTATGACACTAATGTAAATTTTCTTCTATAAATTCATTGAAGCATTGCTTCTAAGCTTACTTGAAATATTGAGCACCTTTTTAAAGCCATGTGCTGAAGTATTCTTTCTTGGGTTATGACGCAAAATCATGAAGAATGAGAGTATAGTACTTGCCGCCTGCCTGCGTAAAAACCAATACTGATATTCCAGTATCTCGTCCACTGCGTTAAGATTCAGACAGGTACTCCCTATGGCATTGAAATTCAATGTTTTATTCAGCATGTAGTTTCTGCTTGGAATTGGCGCAATTCTGAATGCCTTTATTCCTTTGTAGAGAGCGTAGTGAAAGCCTGCGATAAAACAGGACCTACCTCGCTGTCGCCCAGCCATGTTTACAGAAGTGTTAGTGTATTCTTCTGTGATATTGTGTTCTTCCTTGTATACAGGGTGATAAGTTCTTTGTTGAACAAAGTTTAACATAAGGTTGGAACAGCTAAAATGAGCACTTTTTACTCAAGTGTGATCGAAAATTATTCTTTAAAGAGTTACAAGGACTTGAAATTTGAAACGCATAGGGGAAAAATTCCTCCTTTGAGAGTGGTAGTGAAATGAAATATAAAAGTTGGGAAGATACTTTTTTAAGGACACAAGAAAATGGATAACAGCCTTAATTATAATTATGACTACAAGAAATTTTTTTTAAATCATTCAGGTATTCACTATAACATTCAACATAACTCCCATCTGTTGCATGCAGGCGTTCAAACACCGCCAATGAATGCCGGACGCGATCAGAGGCCCCAGGAGTTTCGCGAATCCTTGCGGAGGCTTTAACAATTCTACCGATGAGGTGTTTTTCGAAATGAATCGGTATTTCGTACACCAAACGCTTCATAAGTCTCTAAGTGTAAAAATTTTGGGACGTAATTTCAGGAGACCTGGGTGGCCATGAGAAAATTTCAAGTTTTTGTAACTCTAACGAAATATTTCCGCCCACACGGTTATTAAGTTAAAAAATTTTATGTCCATGATTCTGACCTTATGTTACGTTTGTTCAACAACACACGTCCTTTACATGAATTTGCAAGTGCATTAATGATGTGCATTTTTTCCTTAAAATTTCAATAGATACTTATTCCATTTTATCCTATTCTATCCATTTATCCACAAACATTCTATCTTTCGCCCCCCCGGGAGCATAGGATAGTCAACCCATGCTGTGGGAATTGGCTTCCCCATGGCGATACTGTTATCTTACCTCAGCTGAAAAGATAGTCCTTCAGGACTTTTGTATATCGTGCCCATTTATTTTGTATTTTCAGTTTTTGGGCATTTTCCACTGCCCTTCTTCGTCTCTTCGTTTTTTCCTTCCTAACTTGCCATTTCTATGTGCTGAATATCCGGTTTGGGAACACACCTTGTAAGTAGATTCTCCGTTTTCTGTTCTACATACTCAATGATCATTTCTCTTTGCTCTCTTGAGATAGCCTTTGTCGTGACTGGGGAGCCTTAGGCTAATTAGTTTAATAATAAGAATAAAATAATTTATAACAGACAATATTTGTCGATAAATATCGAATAAATAGTTCTATCTCAGCGATAACTATCCAATCGCTCATGTAGAACTGACGATCGTTGCTACTTATTCTCACAAACCGTGAGAATTAACATTTAAACTAATTATTATTTTATTTTGATATTTATTATATTAAAATCAATTCAAACTAAAACATGCAGTGCTATTTTCGATATAGTCCACCTCAAGTAAAAAAGTGCTTCGTATCAATTCGCGGTAACACCGCGTGCATGAGCAGGCTAACAGAGCAGGCTGCACGCAGAGTACAATTTCAATTCTTCGCAATGATGTGAGGCACGAAACGTCTTTCTACGCCACAGCTTTTAATAATGCGGTACTAAATCTCCCTCCTAAATTCATGTTGTTTTATATTTAAAATTTCACCCCCATGTGTGTGTAAATAAAGTGGTCGTGATTCTGATACTTCCTTAATTAAATATAATTTTATCACCACGAGAAAATAACATGGCCAAAATCATGAGATATCTATAAAATACTATTTCTCCTTAACGAGAAAATTATTAACACATGTCCATAATGTTTCTCTATGCTCTAATTTATTCTTTTGTTATAGTAAATAACGCTCTCAAATTCATAACATTTATTTAAAATACATATTTTGTCTTCGTAGTAGTAGTAATAGGGAAGGTGAGCGAGAGCGAGACACAAAATCCAAGCTCTGCACATGATTTTGGTAATCAATGCATTACTCATGCACTCCGCCTTCCAATTAAAGAAACTGCTGCAACATGATTTAAAATAATTATTGGGTTGTTGCCTGTAGAATCCCCTGTGAGAATTAGCATTCCCAGAAAGAAGATGTGAGGTCCTGAGCTATATGTTAGGTAGGCTTTCCTTTTGTAGAAATAGAATACATTATTTGTTTTGTTAATTGGAATTCTTTTTCAGTGCACAGCTGTCCAAATTTTCAGCTCGTATTATTTTAGTTTATCTCATTTCTCTTGTTTCACAAACTTTTTTCAATTTCACTGTTTCAATGCAGAGTGGGGGGGACACGTCTTATGCTCAGACTCATGGTAAATTCTATACTAAATAGTGTCCTCCTCCTTCCTCTCTCTGGAAGACCTCTGCAGTGGTTAGGGGAGCTTAAATCCAACTTAAAATCTATTGTCACTTAGCACTAGAGTTCAATTTTATGGGTGTATACATGGAGACTGTAGTGGGCCGTGACAGTGAGAGTAACACTTTGTGCATTAGCGGTGTCTGCACGGCTGCCAGCCAAATGTTGCCCCCCGATTCTTCTGTCTTGTGATCGGGTGGTCGAGTGAACTAATCTGTCGCATCTATGCCGCGTGTGCCTGCGTTGTCACCTATATTTTTTTGCGTTAATGTCTGTTTTCGTACCTACATCTTGCATACGTGTCTTACCTACATCAGAGCACTGCGAGCAGAACACATTTACGTCCTCATATCTACTTTCTCTAATTCGCAACCCTACGGAAGCACACATGCGCTTTCGAAACATCAAGTCTTCTGTCCACACGTGCGGTCAACAGGTCTGCAGCGCTTTGTGAAGGAAAATAACTCTTCAGTTATACCGTCGCCTCAAGGCTAATTTTTGAGGCGGGAAAATTCTCGTTCATAAATGCAGTTAACCGTCGAGCTTTACTGGTGTCATGTATAATGGAAATGAGATACTTTTTTTCATCGAGGCTTATTTTCTCTAGCATTTGTATGAAAGACAGTAAGGGCTAACGGGAGTGCACTTTTTTGAAATAAATCTGTTAAACTATCCACGGCAAAATATTTTTTTCAGTTGAAACATAACACGTACGTACGTGCGATTTAATTTTCATTTCAGAGTGATCAATTGAAACATATTTATTTGTACATGTGTAAGCATGAACTGTGCGCCATGTACTATACATGCATGTTCTGCTAGTTTCTATATAAATTAGCGAAGTGAAGTTATACTCAGCCCGTTATCATATAGACTGGAAATACGCATACATTTTTGCATTGGTACAATGTCTATCAGCGCAGAGCAACTACGATGCTCAAGCTATGCAAGTGTGCAACTCGTAAAGTACTTGAAAGAATCAGCTTTCCACAAACTAAAACTTCGACAAGATTGGGTGTTGGTATGAGCCCACAACTACGCACGTGAAGCACTCATTACCTACACGACTGCGTCTGTTTACCTCTCATTATCTGTTGTTCGGCGACGTACATCTCCAGCGAGGCTCTTATGATTACAGTAGGCCTATAATTACCGGAGTGGGCAGGTAGCTGTGGCATCTTCCGGTAGTGATGAGCTTTGTTCGGTCACGTGATGCAATTGGGGTGACATGGTACGTGAGTACATGGCACATAAGCACGCAGTACGTGCGTACATGGCACATAAGCACGCAGTACGTGCGTACATGGCACATAAGCACGCAGTACGTGCGTACATGGCACATAAGCACGCAGTACGTGAGCACATGGCACATAAGCACGCAGTACGTGAGCACATGGCACACAAGCACGCAGTACGTGAGCACATGGCACATAAGCACGCAGTACGTGAGCACATGGCACATAAGCACGCAGTGCGTGAGCACATGGCATTGTTTTGATTGATATTTATTTTTGGTGTATTTTGCTCAATTATTACTCATCATTAATCATGACAACTCGTTTTTACGGATTATCTTCTCTCCAGTGATGTAGAATCAACGTCAAATTAGCATTGTTAATTTTATTTCAAGAACCTAAATTTCGTGATTTCGCTCTGTTCGTCTTCTGCAATTTCATACTCCGATTCTTTCCGAAATGATTATCAGTTTTATTTCATGACGTCAAGGTTAAGTACATCTTTCATGACGGTCTTCGTCATCGTGATATTTTCTTGTCACTTTAAAGATTCACATACCAATCACTAGACCGCATATTTCAATACATCGTCAGCGAAGAATCATTACTTTAAGGAATTATTTTCAGCTCAATACCAATTCCAGATTGCCAATTGTTTTGATCAAGATTTTTCTATGACAAAGTTTATCATAGGCTCAAGTTTCCAGGTTCCAAGGCAGTGTACCGTAAATATTGCTCATCTCAACTTCCAATAACGTCAGTGACAGCTTGCAAATCTATTCCAAACAGGGGAGTGAGACGACCTGAACCACATTATGACTTGACTGTCGGCAAAAATAGAGCCTCATAATTACGTAGAGCATCAAAGCTCAGCCTACTTGTGAATTAGAGGCGTGGGATAGGATGTACATTGTGAACACACCGCTGGTACTTAGCTCGCTCGTAGATTTCCGGTTGACGAATATGGGTGTGAACCACCCAGCTCGCTTGTAAACATTTCACAATAAACGAATTCGAAGCGAGGATCATTAATAAGTTTTTTTAGCGTTATTTAATATTTGGGTTCTTTACTGACTACGCTTGAAGTTTTCTAATAATAATCCCCATTTTGATAATACAGAGGGCCTTGAAGTCAAGCTTTTCTTCCGCTGTGCTCAAGGCGCAAGGGGAGGACAACGACACTCGTGTCTCGCGGTCTACACAGAATGCCCTGGCTTAGCCTCCTGAGAGAATAGTGCTCTTTTTCACAAGACTGTTACGAGACTGCTCCGAACGAAACTCTTTATTTAAATAAGTGACTAATAACATCTCATGAAATTTTTCTAAAAAAGTTAAACAATGATTAAAGAAGAATTATAAACTGAGAATTATCTCCTTAGTTCTAAGTTGTTGGGATTCGATGCTGTGTAGACCTCGTAGCATTGTAGAATGTAATCGGCGGGCTCGGTCAGAGACAGCTAAAGCGTCCTCCTTGCTCTGCCTCACTCAAACATTCTCCTATTTTTTAACAGTAATGGCAATAGCGTTTATATGTATGTAGAGCCTTACGACATGACTTGTAACGGTACGTATGAGCATGGTACGTAAGAACGTGATACCAAAGCCCATGGTACGAGAGCTCAGGGCTCGTGAGCTCATGATACATGAACCAGTGGTTCGTGAGCACATGGTACGTGAGCAGATGAGACGTGAACACATGGTACGTGAACACATGGTACGTGAACACATGGTACGTGAACACATGGTACGTGAACACATGGTACGTGAGCAGATGAGACGTGAGCAGCAAGTGCGTGAGCCGATGATGAGTTAACGCATGATATATGAGCTCGTGATACATTCTCAAGTTCTCACACGCTGAAACGACACGCTTGAAAAGCCCATGAGGGTGTTTCGCAATCCAGATTACCGGCCAAATTGAAAATTTGCTGTTTCTCTGGCGTGCATAGGGTAAATGTTTAGGTTAGTTGTTCTTTTTAATTCAACAAGTCATGCTGTTAGATTGTGAGTAATACAAAAGACGGTTTATTGATGAATTCTACATTTGCAAAATGGAATATTTCTCACTTATTAATACTAGAGTCGTCGTGGTTTAAGCTATTTTAATAGGTCACCTTGCCTCCGATATCAAGTCTTGATCATGTTGTTTCAGCCCAGTTATTGCTTGACTCGGCTCAAGCCCCACGTTGTAATAACATATGTGCCCTCATAGGCAACACGACTGACTGGCCTCTATTTTTCGTGTCAATCGTTCGTCTCTATATTTGACGTCGCGACGTTTCCTACAGAATTGTTTTGTTGTTTAAATTTGCAGCTTGAAATTCAATTTTTTAAGCGGCTGCATTTACGTAACACTGAATTAATTTAGATGAAAATCAGTTGATTCAAACTCATGTTCATATTCATGTTTTAGGTACGTTTTATCGGGTAGGCACTGAAGTTGATGTACTTGTTACTGACTATGTACGTTTAGTTCTAGTTGATTTGATGTACTTGTAACTATGTACGTTTAATTCTAGTTCATTTGATGTACTTGTTACTATATACGTTTAGTTCTAATTGATGAACATGCCTGCACGGGCCTACACACACGCGTCGTGCACGTTCCGTGACCTCCACTATTTAAGACGAGAGGGTGTGTGTGCTGGTTGGACCAGGTCTCCAACTGGGGATAGGTAATTACTCGCCAGCTTTTTATTTTCATTCCTTAAATAACTCCCTTCTAGACCTCCATAGCTTCTTGTTTTTGATAAACTCAAACCTGTGTTTGTAACGAAGGGCTTGCTTAAGTTGCTTTGTTTTTGAGAATCTCTACCTACGAGATATGCTTTTCTTAGTTCTCTTGCTCTCTGACAACGTTTTAACTAGCTTGAAATAGCGTTTCAAATATTTGCAGCATTTTCCTGCTTCCAATTAAGAAGATCGAGCAGTGACTGTCATGAATTCAATCATGAATAAGTCTCACATTTTTTATTTCTTTACAATATCCGTGTGACCAGCAGCCCACTACAAGTGTGGTGGTGCGAAGAACGAGCGTTTCAGGACTCATTGGAGCAAGAGCAAGGAAATTGATGGGCGCTCGAGACAGAAAACTTAATTTTCCCGGAGGACAAAGCGATGCTTTCATCGTTAGACAAGAGTGATGAGAAATCGATTTGGGCTGTCAGAATATTTTGATAGGGAGAACGAAGTAGTAAAAACTGTGCATGAGGAACCTGTATCAGTATAGATGAATGCCGGTAAAGATACATCCTCCTTCAACGATGCTGTAAATTGATGGATTTGTATTATTACAGTAAGATGTGAACATGTTCCTTACACATGATATTTAAAATCTTGACAAAATATTGCTTTATTTAAGTTGTAACAGTATCATATCATCAAACTGAATATTGAAATCAATACTCTAGCTCGTGGTTGTTGTATTTTTGTTCTGAAAATGTATTACTGTATTAATTAATGCAAAACCTCTCACGTGAGCTATCACATGAGAGGCATAGTAAAATTATATTCTGTTTATGTAGTTCAAAATGTGCTCAAACATTTATAAATATATTCGTATTCCTTCTATGAACTAAAAAAAGTCCTTTCAAACGTTTAATGGAGTGCAAACTTAAACCTTCTGTAACCATGCATGAACGCGTTCAACCTTCAATAACCTTTCTTTTGCTCTGCCATTTCTTGCAGTTCAGGCAAAACCTCAAAATCTTTAGAAATACGCACACATGGATGCACACCCGGTTTGTCTTCTCAATTCCATACTTCAGAACGACGCTGCCTCATTTTGAAAGAATTTCGGAATCGTCAATGTTCGCATGAAAACTCTCACGGAATTCCGAAGCACGTTTTCTGTGTGCCTGCGTAGCGTGCGATGCTCACTGTGCATGCTGGTCATTTTGACACAACCCTAATTTCCCTATCACACTTTGCTTGCCTTCCGTGTCTGCATGGTATACCCTCAACTGCACTAAAGTTTCATATTTATTTTCCCGCCGTTTGGGTACCAAAAATATGTCTGTCATTACTTTAAAATTGGTTCGTGCAACTGCTTCATAATTTTCTTGGCACTAGTTCAAGTTCGTGCATGAATTTGTAGTATGGCGCCTGTTTTCTATGGAAAGTTCCTTGTCAAAAACCGATATAATGATTCAAAGATCATTTCTCATGAGCATAATGCTTGGAGAAGTACAAAATTAAGATCTTTCCTCCCTCCTCGACGATGCATGGACGATTTAGGAAGTTTTAGGGAACCTGCTACTCTGCCTACCCGTACAGGTGACAGTGTTGTAACAATGACAAATATATCTAATGGGCCTGTTTAGTGGGAAAATAAACACAGAACTCTGGAGATACATGAGCTAGAGGAGGCCTGTAGCCTGGCTGAAGTGGGGGGCGCGTATCCTGCTCGCTGTTATTTGCAGGGCTGGTCTGCAGCGCGTGGGAGGAGCCTTCGTTCAGACTTCACTTCTGCTCTTCGCAGTCCTTATTTTGTGAGAGCTCACGAAAAAAGACAAGAAAGAAATAATTTAAATTTCCAATGAAGACGGTACAAAAAAGGCGCATCTTTGATTTTTATGTCACTCATGAGCAAGCGAACAATTTCTGAGTCAATCTTTTTTATGAGTTTATTCGTTTTATGAGCACTGCAGGTGTTGTGGTGCTTATTTAAAATCTTCAAGCGCTGACAACTTCTTTTGAACTTGATTATGCCCATTGCAGTTGTTAGGGTTCCCATGTAAATATTACTGGAAGTGTTTACAACTTATTGTGAATTTGTTTCTTGGCATTGCAGTTGTTAGGCTTCCAATGTAAAGATTTCGAGAGCCCTCGTTAATGTGCATAGTACTTGTTGTGATGCTCAAGCAAATATCTCAAGTACTGTGAATTTTCTAAAAACTAAATCTGTGTACTGCAGTTGCTGCAGTTTTTGTGCGTTTATTGAGCTTGTTCCTTTTCGAGTGCTTGTTTTAAGTGGATGTTGAGATTTTCTGTCTTCGACGCTCGAAAGTAATGCACGGAAACCTTTTGAAACTAATAAACAAAAGAGTGCGTGCCAATCTTCATGCTCAAATTATAAGAAGATATGCATGATATCATAATTTCACAAATAGTTTTATTTCCTATGCTTTACGAATACGTTGTGAATACGATGCTTTAGCATTTCCGTTGCAATGCTCTTCAAAAAATTGGCTAGTGTTGATGAGCTCTTCAGTGTCATATTTACGAGTTTATTTTCTTGGGGGACGTTGCAGTGACTTAATTAAATCCGCCTGGCGTTAAAGTATTCTAGGTATTGCTAGGTAATATTGCTAGGTACCAAAAAATTTTACGTTGATTTGTTGACGTCACGAACGCGTTTATTTAGAGTATAATACACCAACAGAAATGAGCCGAGTGTCCCATTTTCTGGTTGTCACTCCTGTCCCGTGCTGTTGCTTGGCTTTGTTATTGTTATGCTACGTACAGGTCACTTCTAAATGTCCAGTGAAAAAAGAGACTCAAAAGTTTCATGGAGACATTGAATACGCGGAGGGAAAGTTCATTTAAAATTTAATGAGGATTTAATGTTTTTTATTTTAATGTCTACCGCCTCCTGTGTCCCTGATAAATTGAGTATCTATTTACCGTGCACAAGTAACTGCGAGAATAACAATTTAATTTCATATCGAACCCAGACCTTTATAAAACTCTCGAATATGTCTCGTGAAATTACCGCACATGCAAATACAACGTAATTTCTTAACTCGCGAGGTCAGTCTGGAATTTCAGTTTTTTTCTGCAGGAACTGCTGGCTTACTTCTGTTACCAGGTAAGATCCTTCTGTCTCACGCAGCTGCACGTGTGCATTTCACTCTGCAGCTGTGCATTTTGACGCAGCTGCTCTCTGTCGCTGCAACTCTCTCGCAACTGTTGCGGCTCCACATCTCTGTGATTCTATCACAACTGCTGCTGCCACATTATATCGCCGCAGTTCTATCACAACTGTTGCAAGTACATTATATCGCTGCAATTCTCTTACTACTATTGCGGCTCACTATGTTGCTACAACTCTCTAACAACTGCTGCAGCTATATCTCATCGCTGCAACTCTCTTACTACTGTTGCTGCTCACTATGTTGCTGCAACTCTCTTACAACTGCAGCACCTGCATTATATCGCTGCAATTCTCTTACTACTGTTGCGGCGAAACCATTTGCTGTAACTCTTTCACAACTGCTACAGCTGCAAGCGCTGCTCAGGCAGATGTCACTGCTTGTAAACACGAAAATAATCTTAACTTCTTGCTGCCAGTGTAGCTTTATCACTTAAACATTACTCTGAGTCATATTTGAAACAATTTATCGTCGCTTTCAATCATTTCGAATTAGTTTTCCAGCTTCTCACATTGACTGAAAGCGTGTTAGACATACAAAGATGCTTTTAGTTTGGAAATATTATACGTAGCGCATACGTTTATTTAGAATAGAATATGTCAACAGAAACGAGCCGTATGGCCCATTCTCCGGTTGTTACTCCTATCTCGTGCTGTTGCATGGCTTTGTTATTTTACGTCCGTGTCACTTCCAAATTTCCAGTAAAAAATTATCCTCCAAAATTTCATGGAGACGTTAATTCCGAGGTGGTAAAAAATTCATTTGAAACATTTGCACTAAATCCCACACTTCCAGTCAAACCCCAAACCAAAAATACTACGCAGGCATTCCTCTCACCAAGTCCTAATCAATCCACATATCGCAAGTGCGTCTCGAAATCTCCCAAATGAAGACGCTATGCTGCTACGCACATGGTGAGCTCTTATCTGTGGGGGTCACACCTGCCCCCTCTCTGGGGCCCCGTACGTAGTGCTCGCAGCTGTTCAAGTTGCCACGCAAGGTGCCCCTCGCGTTGCCTTTTCGGGTAACTCAACGTGCCGCTCTATCGAGAAATCAATTACACGTGCTCATAAGCAGCCTTGATATTCAAGTTACAAAATCGTATGCGTTTTTTAATGACGACGATGTTTTGCTCAACGCCCCGCTCTATCGAGAAATCAATTACACATGCTCAATCAATTACAGCAGCCTTGAAATTCAAGTTAACGTAACTTTGAATCGATGATACAAAATCGTACGTGCTTTCTAACGACGGTTATGTTCGGTTCAACGTGCCGGTATATCGATTAATTACTCGCACGTACTCTACGGTAACTGCAATGTTCAGCTCATCGCACCGTTATCACAACCCACGCTCTGAAATAACCTTCCTGTTCACCTAATATCGTTACAATTAACTCGTATGCTCTCTAATGATCGAGATGTTGAGTTGAGAATGCCGTCATAAGGTAGCAATTAATCCCACGTGCTCTGAAATAACGGCGAGGTTCAGAAGCTGATAGAGTGGGAGTGCTGCATCTTATCTCACCTCCTTGGAGGTGGATCAAGTGTTATGGTTTCTCTCCACATCTCGGGTTTGTGCGCATTTAACAATCTGTGATGTGCTAATAGCTCTTACTACTACATACATGGAAGGTTAGGTCCTTTTTCGTAAAATTTTAAATTAAAGTATTTTGAACGATAAAATCAACTCATGTTTGCGAATTATATCAATTTTACATATCGTAATATGTGAATTCTCTATTCACTAGCGATTAATGGAGACAATTAGGAGCATTCAAACGTAAAATGAGTTCTGCATTATGAGGGAAACTCCGCCTGTGTCGCACTTGCAAATTGATTAGATTGATTTCAAAGAAATAGAGTAGTACTGATGTATTTTTCACTGGAAAAGCAAACAAAATCAATTTAATTTACACTTAGGTTGGATAATTTAGCATTCATTGTTTATTGATGCGTCTTTTGACGTTGTAGAACTCATTGATCAATTCAGAAAAAATGCAAAATATTTGAGCCATTGCTGTGAGCTATTTGAATCGACCTTCAAATTACCCAATTCTAAACAAATGAGGTACCGATATGAACGTTCATTTTCATAACAGTGAACTTCCAATGTATGATATATTTAACAGACGAAGGAGTAGAATTTCGTTTTAATAAACCGACGGCAGTTTGACTACAGTTTTTATTTGCAATAATGGTGAGGCATGTTACTCTCTGATCTCGCGGTTCTTAAATCGACCGTCACCATTCGTACCCTTTTTTGGAATACGCCGAAAAAATGGTGCTATTTTCAACACAGATAAAAAGCATCCGGCAAAACGTAGTCAAAATCAGACCGTAGACAGGATACGATAATCGTAGCGACATCGTTGCCTCCTGAGGTCATTTGAAGCACCTTCAACTTGCTGCAATTGTCATCCAAAAAGTATTCTAAACAAAGTGTTTCAACAGAACGATATAAAAAGTCAAGACAAAAATATAAAATTTCCCATTTCTTTCGCGTGCAATTTGTCTGTTCAAACCTTTTTCATGAATTAGTCATTTCTGAACGCAAAATTGAAGGGTCTTTGATAAGGTACATGTGTACATATGATGGTGATAAATCGCTGAATACCTACATTATAAATGAGCCAGAACTCACGACTCGGCAATCCGATTTGACATAAGCTTATAATTTATGCAGGTGACTGTTGCTGCAGCGTAACTCGTGTGAGGACTTGGCCCCCATGCTGCGAGAAGGTATACAGAGGAGGTCATGGACTTACCTATCAACACTGTCAAGTGCATGGTAGGGATTCAAAGTACAGGAGAATATGGTCGATATGATGCTCAGTCCCTGAAAGGCTGAGCATGTAAATATCAGATAAAAAAAATACAATACGTGAACTTTTCAACAAGTTAGCTAATCATCTATGTTTAGGGACAATTTAAAGTAACATATTAACGACGAAACGGGGTTAGTTGATCCGATTAAAGATAATGAAATCTATTTTACGTGAGTGGACTACTAGTAGACTACGATACAAACAAACTCTTGCAAATGTTAGGTAACGATATCAGGGGACCAGCAAATTATAATCAGTGTCCATTTCACTATGTTTGGCGAAATGATCAAGTTTTCAAGGAAAAAATTGACGAATATGATTATGCTAACGAAGATGGTCAACTAATTCACAGTATTGAGAGATTAGTAGACGCTGTTGAGGAACCAGTTGACTTTTTAATCCTCAGTATTATAATGATGCTACTGGGCAGCAGTTGACTGGTATAAATCCCTGGTACCACAATAATGGTACTTGGCAGACGTTGTCACTTCACCTAGGTGGCTATCACGAGACTAAACCCTCCTCATCAAGGGGTTCCGGCTCAACGTGCTGTCCAAGAGCTGAAGGGATAACAATTTGCTTAACTGGATTTTGAGGTTCGATTTGTCTGGAACTATACCTGATTCTGGTTTTACTTTGGCAAATGGTCGATGTGAATTTATCCCGGCTCAGACCTTCGGAGGGAAAAGGTGTCCAATAATTTGAGTTCACTGCAAAAAAATTATTGACAAAAATTTCGTACTCTCTCGTTGACAATCAATGGAGAAAAACGCTGGTGATTGTCGGTCCAACTTGAAGGATGTCACGAATAAGTTCTGACTTAGGTAACTTTAGGGTAAATAATAAAATCTTATTTGATGTTTCTTCCCATCTGATTTCGTTATTGCAAACTAAGGTGATATAAAAGAGAGTAGATATGCTTTCAACTGGTATAAAAATTGGGTTCTGGAAGTTTTTTCATTAGTGGCTTCAAAAATAGTCGAATAACAGATTTATGATGCCTAGCATAATCATGATTATACTCGTGAACAGCTTTGTGACCTGCGAGCAGTTAATTAATCGCTTAAGCTACTTAAGGCGCATCAGTTTTGTGGTATTGTGGCAAATATTTTCCCATTTTTGGAAGTCTAGTGGGGACGTCACGATTTTTCTTTTTTATCGTCAACTTGACAAGAATTCTTAGATAATTGGGCGATAATCAACAAATTGTATTTATTTAATCCCACTATGACGTTTGAACAAACATTACGTATATATATAGATCAAAGCATCATTTTAGCTCCGTTAATTCCAAACAATTCCCGCAGGCAGAAACGCGGATCGAGTTACAATAAAGCTTCATTATTTGCATAGGTATTCCTGCTCACAACATTTTGCGGAGATTAAGAACGCGCAAACCAGTTGAGACCAGCGCTGTGTTGCCAAGTAGAGCGGCTGGAGATGCAGCCGACCCGGTGCCTCTCCTACCACCACCGCGGCGCCGGCCAATGGGAGAGTGCATATTACAAGAGGGCAGCGGCACGTGGGTTAGCAACTGTCTTCTTAAAATAAACGACTCAATTTTTCACGCTCTGCTTTTCTTCAAGCAAGTTTTGAGTGACTTATGTCATTTGCGTTGGGATTCACCCAACACGTGTGCTAATGTACGTATGACGGTTTTTGAAATGAGAATAAAAAAAGTGGTTCGACGGAGCATTTGGTCGACGCAATCAGTTTGACCCCATACATTCTTGTGTCCATCATATCAATCAATCTAATATGGGTTTTGATCCATCCAACATGGCATTTTACCCTAGATGCTATTCTGTCCGCCTGTGTGTTTGAATTCATAAAATATTTGCAGGCTAACAATGCATTCAGCTATCTTACAATTGAGTGATTAAATAGTGTGCAGTGCAATGAATTCAGTGCTTGTAGGTACTAATTGAAACGGGATGTGCTCTAGTAGAGAATTTGAAAACAAAATCTAATAATTATTTTCCATTTTATAGAGAGGCAATAAAGCACGGATGGTTTCTGTTGCAGTTCCTGTTAAATAAATCTTTACGACTTCTGTGAGGAGGAGGGGCGACTAACATGTATATTACAGTTTACCTTTCGTATTTCTCTTCCTATTAATTTTATAATTTCAATTATGGGCAACTTTTCCAGGCTAATGTAGAGAAAATCCAATCATTTGAACGAAAGTACAGAAAAACGAAAATTTTATCGGCAATTCATGCCGGAATTTTACCCAGCATTTCCCTCTAATGTAATGTTTCTTTCTGTGAGATTTTCGAGCTCGGATTCTCTATACCAGGGACCGACCGTGCACATTTTTCACGCTCCTTTACTAATTGAGGCCAGTTTGGCGATGGAGGATCCAATTCCTGATGATTCCCTTCGAGGACTGGGAAATTTGGCGGCTCAAATGACGGGGTCATGCGGCGTTGCCCAGAAATTTGATTCTCTGCTAGGTATGCTGACAACGATATACACTTTCGTGTTTACTGCTGCATTACCACCTGTTTCCCGCAAATCTTTGTATTGTACAATGAAAGAAAAGTATTGTAATTTCTTTTAGGGGTTCTTAAGCTGGCTGGCTTTCAGAATGTTCGATATTTTAGATGGAATTTCAAACCTTTGTCATGGTATTGTTTTACTTAAAGCAATCCAGTGATTATACACCCCACATTTCCATTCTGAAGAAATCGTCTTCATTTTCATGTTTTCTCAAAATTGCGGGTTTTAAAAACGCTTGCAATTTTTAGCCGATACAACTTTAAATACCACTTGTGATATGATGCTTGATTGCGCGCTCTCTGTAGCGCAGGAAAGACATAAGGTTGTGCGGACACTTGAAATAAAGTCGAACATTTTCATAGATTTCGAAAATGCATCGCGCTGCTTCGTACGTGCCACAGAGCTGTGATCGTATTTGTCTTCGCTGTAAGTGCTCTCATCAGACCAAAATTCACCGAGAAAAATGCGTGTAAAACTATGTGTCTTTTAGAAGTAATATTTAGTTATGAAGAAGTTATACCGGACGTAATGGATAGATTAACGGTAGAATAAGAAAAAATGGAAAAAAATTTATGACTTTTTTGATATTTGTGGGTAGTTTGTACTGCCATTTCCTAAGTTTCTTACATAGTTGTTTGTCCGTATAGTTCGACAGGAAAGGAGAGGATAGACTAAGATAGGTTGCATAAATAGTTTACGTTGCGGTTAAGTTGGACGCTAAACTACGTATGAATCTTCGGATACTAAATTTTAGGGATCTGAGGGATAATAAACTGGTTGCTTGGTTGTTGAAATCGACGTGAGAGCGAACCTTTTATCTAACTTAACTTTACCTTACGTCATCAACTGTACAGACTATCATAAATGCATAAAATTATAGGAAATTAAATTAAATAGTGTTAATAACTTCAAAAATAACTCTCAAATTTATCTATGCTGAATATTGGTAAAATATTAATCAACGAATTCTTAGGTATAACGTCCATTGTGTGAACAAAGCAAAGTTTTTATTTCTTAGATAACAAAGTCTAAATTGAAATTCATTTCCCCAACATGACTTTTTTAAATACATGAAAATACTCGAAGTACAGATTTCGCCATGCGACTACCTTTATTAACACTGGCTGGATCTTTCTCTCACCAATAAGATATTGCTCGCAGGTTAATTCTTAATGACCTAAGTTCTTGCATACTTCATTCCGAACATTTCACTTAACTAGGCGTTATCTTGTTAGCACTCATATCTTTTACTACACGCACACAAATTCCTGCGACGTTTGCAGTTCACAGAGTAATTCCATTTTTGATTGATCTCGAACCCTTAAGGCCGATCTCTTATCTATAAAAGTTCGCGATTTCTCAGTACCACGGAACGCTGCGTGCTTTTGCTGTGCATGAACCCAGTATTTCCTCAAGTTTATGAACGATAACGTATGAGGCAGCGCGATGCATATTTAAAATCCAAGAAAAAGTTCTACGTTCAAACGTGACAACACCACTCAATGCAGCTATCAGCTCACATCCGCCGCTTCTGCTGCTCAGCAACCACACTGAACTCATCGTTCTTTGAACTTTCGTTCCCCGAATTCTCGTTCTCTGAATTCATTGATTTTACGCTTACTACAGGGGTAGTACCGTATTGTACTACGGTGGAGGTCACATGCGGTGACAGTTATGTGTATTGCATTCAGTGTAATCAGAGGTGGTAGGTTGCTCAAAATTCAGTGAAAATCATTAATATTATTACCAATTATACAGTTCGAGTAATATATGTACATCATCATTATTAAACACAGGGTCATGCGCGCTGTATTTTATTTTTGGTGTAGTGGAAGTCTAATATACGAGTATTATTATTACTTGCAAATAAATTATATTACGAATAACTTATCCATGATATAGTGGAACTTAAAAATATACATGCGACTATATGACGCGTTCGGTGGAAAAAGGGGTTGTACGCCATATTTTCATGTTTTTGTTTATTGTGTGGAATACCTTTACCAAAACCTAATTAATGCATGTGTCAAATATTAGAGTCCAATTTACACTAATTCTTATGAAATTTCTAAAATTAAAATGAAGCAGGTAAAGCGGCTGTGCTCGCAGCACAGATTACAATTTACAACAGTTCCTCATTGTTCCTCGTAGAGTGTGGTTGTAAGCAACTCCGTGCAGCTCATAAACCTTGGCTTTGTCTACCTGATTTTTGAAATTCAAACTGAAAGTTAAGCTTCCACCCATGAATGGCTGAAAAAGATGTAGATCTATAGATGCGTGCAAACGAAAACGAATGAAACAATTCAAGTATTCTGGTAAAGTTGCCATACAAACAAGTATGTCTATACAAACAAGTATGTAGGGGTACGTGTGATAGGACCACCACGCGCTTGTAAACAAGCATGTTTTGACAAAATCGGATGAATGCAAAATGTTTCTAAAATATTTGAATATTTTAAACATCCACAGATAAAGTAAAAGATATCCAGGAACTAACAAAACTAATGCTCGCAAATGCTGCTTAGTTCTACACAAACCTAAAACTTACCTACAAACGACGCTGCTGCAGCTGCTATGGAAGATGAGCTGGATGACATAATGGAATTCGAAGATTAGTTTTTAAAGAATTTCAGATGTGAACCTCAATTTTTTTTTAATTTAATAGCAAAATTGTTTCCTTTTGTTAAATCGTTTTTATAAATTTAAAATAGTTAAACATATTCTTTTCTCCTCCGTTGATGATTATTTGTAATGTATTAAAATTTATTTTTATGTAAACATCAACCTAACATTATAAAAATATTTGAATCATTTGTCAGCTTTGGTTCGCCTTTTTTACTGCAATATTTCATCATAAAACGAATATCTACTCATTTATTTTAATTGTAGTTGTCGATATTAATTGGAAAACTTTACAAACCGCTTCTGTAAAATTTTTGAAATGGCGCCTACCCCTTTCCTCCACCGAACGCGTCATACGTAGTACGAGTGGTATGTTGCAAGCATATCTGATAAGCTTTACAAGTTTTTGTTGGTTTGCGTGCGACTGCATGAAATTTGCTGCTTCATGATTTAGAGGCGGGCGGCTTTGTTCATGCGAGGTCTCTTTGCAATCTAACATCAGGCCTCGAAACATTAATGCAAATTACATGCACTCGAACTCTAGTTCTTAATAAAAAAGGCAACTTTAGATATTTCCATCTGATAAAAAAGTGGCCTAATTTTGGCATGGCGTTATTGAAGATTGAATTCGCGTTTTTAATCGTTGGTGTTTATGGCACGCCACTTGACCTTGAGGTGCATAGGTGCAACATAAGTGTAGCTGGGCGGCAGCCTTGGGTAGTGACATCTTGTTACCAGCGGTGTTGCTAGGCATGAAATCCATACCCATTTTTCATTCGATTTATGTGGTAACTTTTTTAGAGCTATATTTTGAGGTGCAGATTCTTGTTATCGGTTGTGTTAGCGTGATGTAAGCGTGACGAGAGGTTTATGCTACTATAACTTGTGTTGTTCTCACGGATAACAAATGCGTCTTTAGTACACAATACCTATTAGAAAATGTAGTTGACCATAATTCTCATTTTCGTCAGAATATTTAGCTAGCTTCATTTCGCAGCAGCCGTCAACACTGGATTCATTTTGTTGTTATCTTTATTATTGTTGTCTTAGTTTTCTCACTTTGAAATAAGATAATTTTTTGCATGAAAATTTTTGACGATTGTGAAGTAAAATGAGCCAACATTTAGTGTGTCCATCGTTATAATGAATTCAACAGTAAGTTAGACCCTTTGTGTTATTTTTAATTTTCATTCAGTTTATGTACCTCGACATTGGCGCCGAAAGAAAAAAATGCTACGAATTTGTTATTAAGAATACCTCTGTTGCTCGGCCACACGCAGAACAAGGAATATCTCTCTTGCCTAGCAGCATTTGTAATTAAGAGCATCTTTCCTGTCAAGTAGCATTTATAATTAAGAAAATTTTTTGTTTTAAAATAAATTTTTAATTAGGTTTCTGTTGCCTGGAAACATTTATCATTTGGAATACCGAAAATAGATGCTCCTCACTAATGGTTTAAATCCTACCTATCAAACCATTACCAATACCTAGTAATTGCTCATTATAATTCAGAGCGGCAAAACATAATCTATTGAGTTCTTCAAGGATCTGTCCTTGGCCCTCTCTTATTTCTTGTTATAGCAAACGATATCGTGATGTCAACTTCTTCCTTCAAATTTATGGTTTTTGTGGATAACAGGTCTTTATCATCAAGTTTCTCTCCCCAAAAACATCGTAAAAATTGCAATCCAAATAAATGAGGAATTAAAAAACGTTTCACTCTGGGTTGTGAAAAATGAAATCTACATCAATGTTACCATGGCTAAGTAGATACTCTGCTCGTTTTAGAAAAAACACTTCTTAATAATATGATTAGCGGTGAAAAATTCAAGAGATTGGCAGATCTCAGCCAGATCTCAAAATGACTCTCTTTTCGCTGGCACCAAATTTTGGAATTCTTTACCTGCCGATATTTGCACCACCTTTAAAACAAGCTTTTATCCATCATGCTCTCGATTTACTAGACAAATGGAAAACACAAACTGAATAGTTACAGATGCAAATAAATAGCATGCAAAATATTGTTTCTAAACTCTATTCCTCACCGTGAATAATGGCCGGAATGAAGCTTCAACTATAATACAACCATTTAAAAAAATTATCTTGAAAAAAAACGTTAAGCGTAATTATAAACTGTGTTTGTCTTAGCTTTATATTGGTGTATTTGTCTTATATGTACAAATAATTCTGAATTAGAAACATAAGTGCATTAAAAGTTATTTGTCATGGCTTACGACAGAATTTGTTCAAATCCTGATAGGTTGCCATGAAAGCCTCGTAGCTGATTCGGTCCACAATGCTTATATTGTCGTCAGTTAGATTTTGAGAATATTCTCACGACTTACCTATAACAATGTATATGAATGTGGTCAATGAATCTTTCAAATCATTCTCGCCTAGTGACGTTCATAATTGCGATCTATTTTGCTTAGAAACATTTTTCACCTGAAATGTTTTTCTTGTCTGATGAATCAGAACTACTAGCTGATCGGAAAATGGCTAGATAGTCATTGCGTAAGTTTTGCGCCTCAGCTCTACTTCAAAATAGAAACTTGGGGGAAAAAAATTTATATAATGAAACTGCGTACATCACAATGGTTATAAACTGAAATAGAAGGAGGCATGGCACCGGTGCACTATTTTCAAACAAATGCATTCGCTGCATGCATTGAAAACATTATTTTAATCATAGGTAAACAGACTTTTGAAAATTAAAATAGTAAAATCCGCAGAACATGAATCAATCCTTTTCATTCATCGCCATTATGGACTTGGGCTCCAGGACCATTGAAACAATGCTGTCTTACGACAAGCTGGGCGTGAATAGGAATAATTTTCAAGTTCATGTTCCACCCATGCTTAGTTTTAACCTTGTAATTTGGAATCACTGTATCTCAATAATATTCAAACATGCAGGTGATTCGCGGCACGTTCACACTCAGACGGGTCTTTTTTCTCGCCAAAATTCTCAAGTTTTTTTTTTCTGGTTGAAGTCAAAAATAGCCACCACTCTGCACCTGACAACGCCGTCAGGTTTGCCATAAAGACCACTTAGTATTTGACTACCCGACAGAGTTCTCAAGTGCTGAGTGCTCTTGATTTTTATGCCTAAATTTTATTTTATAAATGCCATTACTTTATGATTTTTGAAAGGGAAAGGCCAGTCTGGAAAGCTTGTGTTAGCGCTTGTGAAATTTTCATGAGCGTTGAGAAGTTACGGTTTTCATACTGATGGTCATTGTGGTTTTCCTCTGATTACAGCGATGTATATTATTCCAATTAAATTTAAACTTTATCAATTTTTCATGGTTTTCCAAAATTTTGTTTAAAATTGACCGACGCTCTAATCGTTTACCTCAAAATTCAATAGAGCCTGAGGACATAAACGTTTTTCGTAGAAGGCTCTTTCCTGCGTCCGTTGTATGAAAATTCATTCCTTTTAGTGTCGTTCGGGACTGCAGCGGCGGTGATCAGCATAAAAGGCTGTCAGTCAGCTAGCCGAGGTTCACTTCACGCCCGCGTAAGTCTCGGCTGCTGAACTGGAAGTTCATGCGTCTATATCGTCTTATTCCTTTTTGACATACTTTACCGCAAAAGAACAAAATCTTATTCACTCATACCTCCTCAGCTTTGTTTGATCCGATGGAGTTTACTACAGCTCTTTATTGTGCTTTTATTGATTAAAAACAGCATGCGTTTTCAAAACGAGTTTTGATTGAAGGATAGGAATATGCTTCAGAGCGTTTCAAGTGATGCTTTTTATTGGAATGAACACATGCCTTTGGTGATGTCACTCTTTTCAAAAACAAAATTGAAGCAAACCATGGCTGATTAATGATGAATCAATCGAGATTGCTTCGCTCACTTTCTTTGGAAGAGAGAAGACGAAAAAATTACGCATCAAACCCTCTGAGATATTGGGCCAAAGAACAACTTCCAATGCATGAATAATTTGATTATCATTTACGCATGAGTTGCACTTCACCAGAAATCTCTCTCACAACAACATAACGCTCATTGGTTCAGCGTTTTGAGAGACGAAACGTGCAGTCAATGTTCTAAAGTATGTGTATGTCAGTAAGAAAATAATCCCATCTTCTGTTGGCACATGCCATATCATATCAAACCAAACTATTGGAAGCTATATCGTAAGGTATCACCGTGTCTCTCTTCAGTTGTGGCACTTGGCGTCAAGAAACAAATTGCTGTTAAGCAACATCATTTTGCAACATCATTTTGGCCGATCCTCAACTAATACAGATAAAAATAAGTCCCATCTTGTATAACTTAAATCAAACACCGTATTAGTTGAATATCTGAGACTAATTTTCATTCGTAGAAGTTGAGCTTCGCACAAGATGATGAATAACTCTGTACTATGTTTCAGGCCATGTTTCACAAGGTCACTGCTTACCTTGCTTCGTAGGAAGCCGAGCTGTTTGAAACCAGACCAGCTGATGTTGTGCTGAGGGTTCTTCTGCGCAGCATTCCGTGGTACGCAATAAAATTTCGTAATAGAAGATGCCGTGCGTTCTACAGCCGTTCAAATTATTTTGTTATATCTCTGTGGCAGCGCTCTACCAAGCAGACTTGCGTTCCTTGGATTCCAAGCGAACTGCTGCCTCTCCTTTTTAGAAGCGCTACAAAGTTACTTCCTGGCCCGCATCTTGAACTTGCCAGCTTTTGCAATTTACACCTATGCTCTTGAGTATGAGTTTGTCTGTAAATATATTGTCTAGTTCTGAATTAATTGGCTGCGTATTCATTTACCTTGGCGCTGGCGAGTCTGTTTTTTCAGATTTTGTTCCAAATAATGATTTATTAATGCAATAGCCTCAGTCCCAAGATCATCTCTTCGGGGCGTTCAAAGCTCACTTCAGAGTAGAATGCTTTCAGGGGCGTCAATTGTTGATGGCTTCCAGTGCCATTTTAGAAGCGCCAATAGCTTTATTGTTATTGTGATGGATATGACGGCCTCAGTGACCCCAGCATCCAGCAAACTTTCCTCGTTTTGATCCCTCATCAGAAGTATTTGGCAGTTGGTTTGTTTTGTATCTTTACTTGCGCCATTTTTCCAGTATTGCAGAAGTTGACCGGCTGTTGAGTTATAACGACTGAGCTGAGTTGACTCATGGTATCCCGTGGAAGTTCATTTTAGTGTCATAATATGTTAGATTTTCGTGATATTCGTGATCACATAATCCATTGTAGATGGTGTGGAAGTGATGGTATTTATGAAGTGTACGGAAAAGCTCGACAGTATGTCATGGAAGTACAAAATGTGGGTAGACTGACGATTATCAGCCCGACGGACTTGTAGTATGTAGAAAAGTACTTTAGTTCTTCCATGGCGTTGACCATCCCAGTGCTGGAGAATCACGTGGACCATTCCAGATAATTGCTTTGGGATGGCCATGCTAATGCTGGAAAAAAAAAATCATGTCATGGGCTAAAACTCAAATATTTGCGCAGAATCCTTGAATATCTACAGGGCTTAGTCAAGCTGCAAAAAGAAATCAAGGATAGAAATTCATAGAAATTCAACTTCCTATCGATCTAAAAAAAATGTCAATTTCATCACTATGTCGCGTCACCTGCTAACTGCGTCTTGGGAAATTACCGTGCTGTCTTCAATAAAAAGACCTCCATTAGCAGTGCTCTTATTGAGCGTTTTTGGCGCTGTTAAGCAGTGGCCTTCACTTGAACTCTACGTATTCATCAAAGGCAGGAATGAGATTAAGACTTAAATTCTCCGTAGAAATGGACACAAGCAGTGCAATTTATGTGACGGGAGCCTCATTTAGTCCGGCATTGACACACTCGTGTTGGGTCGCCGCCGTGGCGATTTTGGCGTCGCGTTTTTGCATGAACAAAGGCAGGGGGTAAAGTCTGCTGTTCTAAATGTGAGTCTGTGTGCCCTAACGGTGGCCAATGGCCCGTAGTGGCAAGGGGGTCCAAAGGGAAAGGAAGTTAACTCTAACACGTGTTGCGAGAAGCGAATGGAATTTCATTCGTGTAAGTGAATGGAATTTAATTCTAATACTGCTTACGTGATGAATTTGATTGGATTGAGGTATAATTTGATTTTAATTCAGATGTTGGGACCCTTCCCGTTGAAATGCCTCTTGATTTTTGAACGTATTTTAGGAAAATTATTCAAATAAATGGGAATTTTAGATTCTACCTAATTTAGGTTTAATTTAGGTATAGCTGTTTCAATTTATTTTAAATGAATTGTACCTTTTACTTAACAGAGTAACTCAAGCACAAAACCTAAAAATTCGTTTTTATTCATTTAATCTTGTTGATAGAGTTCTTTAGTTTGATGTATTATTTCCCCTTGAATTTTTTTTGAATGGTGAACTGAGTCTAGATGTTCCTCAGAGTTTTTTCATGTAAGTAGTCTATAAATAAACGGAAAAATTAGGTTGCAAAGTTTTTTTTTAAATTCGGAGTTTTTGTTATTCTGTCAAATCGTTGTCATCAAATCTATAAAATATTAGCTTTCCGGCTTGGCTAGTATTTACTCATAGCTGTGTATAACATAAATATTCATAAAATTTTACTCTCGTTTTCTTTTATCCAGGTCCTACTACACT
>JACJUY010000939.1:126395-158229 GCA_014220935.1 Platorchestia sp. MABIK
TGGAGACATCGACCTCTATGTGGTGATGTCCTGGGGTGTGATGTATTGCGTGGTGATGTCCTGGGGTGTGATGTGTTGCGTGGTGATGTCCTGGGGTGTGATGTGTTGCGTGGTGATGTCCTGTGGTGTGATGTGTTGCGTGGTGATGTCCTGGGGTGTGATGTGTTGCGTGGTGATTTGTCTACCTACAATAAAATTATGACTTGCTGTTTCCTGGTGATCTTTTCTCGGGATCTTCAGCACAGTAATGCGTTTTCCTCCAATCTGTGGTGTTTTGAGCGGGGCTGCTATCTGGGCTGCGTTACGCCCCGATCTGCTGAGCGCCTCGCGTTCTGCGCTAGTTGACCTTTTCGCCAAGTGCCGGGAATCGATCTCACCGCCGCTAGGTCTGACCAGCGGTCTGTCTAAGTGCGTGACGCACGTGTGCGACGCTAACTTTCAGTTCTATAGTTCACTTTTAATGTTGTATTTTACTCCCAACCGTATATTTTACTCCTTGTTAAATAACTTACTGTCAGTTGTGTCGTGTACTCATTTTGTGCAGTGTGTTAATAGTCGCATAGTTTCCTCTCAGTCCTATAGTTTGCATTGTTTACTCTCAGGAATATGATTTATCCTCCGTCGTAAAGTTCACTCACAGTCGAATAGTTTACTCTCTTCCCCTCTCTCTCTCTCTCTCTCTCTCTCTGTCGCTTAATGTGCCCTCAAAAAGTGTCCGAACGCCTTGACAAATTTTGTTTTCCGATCATGATTTTCACACAATAATACATGAGAAAATTAAATTCGAGGACAAGTCATATTGTGTATACGTGCACATACATTTTGAAGAACACACATGAAACAAAACCAGGGATTACTTTACTTCACTTTACCAGGGGTTAGTTACTTAAAAATCCCCAGAACAAACCCAAAAAGTTACCGGCATCCTGATACTGTAGAGCTCATCAATAGTCACTTGCGTGGCCTTCGTGTTCATTTAATGCTTCAATCTACACCATAGTTATAATGCTAAATTAAGTCGAAGCAATATTCAAGAGTATTGTGCCCTATTCCTCTAGCTTTCAATTCCACGAAGTTTTTTAACTTTCTTTGGTGAACATTTGAGTTTTGAAGTAACTCCAAAGAATCTTGATCGGATTGAGATCCAGTGACTCAGGTGACCAGTCCAACACATTACTTTAATTAAGCTTTTTGAAGCTAGTTGGGCCCCATCTTTCCTGTATATTTGGGTTTGATATAACAAAAATGCTAGATCGTTTCAAAAAATCTCCAATTCGTGCAAAATTAGGTTTTACAGTGATAGTAGATGTGTGGCAGGAATGATGTAGAACTTTCTATAAAAAATGTACGTCATTCACAGACAACAGCCGACATCAGTCAATGTCTGAGAGAGGTATGAGGAGGAAGTCATTGTTCAGAGTGTCATATCCTAATGAAGCGAATCTTGAAGAATTTCCAGAAAGGACCCAATTCGGTTCAGTTACACACAAGGAGTTAGGGCAGCAGAAAAGTTTAATCTGTACTAAAAATTCTTGTCTCACCCATTAGAGACCGGACTCGCCGGTTCACTTCATATCAGTCGACTGGAACTCTATCACGATCAGAGCTTCCATCCATAAGTCCAAACCGTGCTGCTAAACATATAGTCCATAAAATGAAAAATATCTTCAAGTTGCTTGATCTGAACGTTAAAGTGATGTGGAAACGGCTCGGACAAAAATGTGTGCACAAACTCGGCTATAGCACAGATGTTAGGAACAAGTAACTCCGTGCTCGCACGCCAAGAAAGGAACTTTCGTTGCAATCAATCCATTAAGAAATCAACTGAAATTTGACAGGAAATGTTTAGAGAGGCTTGCAAGTTTTTGAGACGCTTTACTGATGAAACAGTTATTTGCACCCAATAATGTTTTGTGGGCTTGGAGGCAGAAAGACTAAGCGCATGATCCTAATAGTACAATCCAGCAATGAAATGTTTTGGAGACAACACAATGGTGTGTGGCTGCTTCTTCTCAGTAGGTCCTTGCAAACTCTATAATACTGAAAGTAAAATGCATGCTCAGGTGTATCGCAGGGTACTGGACCATAATCTCTTACATTGAGAAGAGTTATCAAGAGGACGGACATAACAGCAAAACAACGGTCCAAAACCTACGGCCCAGCTCACTGCTAATTGCTTTCAGTCGAAGAAAAGAAAGGTTGTGGGATAGCCAAGTTAGTCACCAGACCTAAGTCCTATCAAGGCACTATGGCGGTCATTTAAACTAAAAACTAAGAAAAATAACTCTAATAATCCAGCAGATTTAAAAAAAAATATTCCAATAAGAATAGGCCAAGAGACCTATAAATATTGGAAAGAATTTCATAAGTCAATCTCCCAAATGATTTGAAACAGGACTGGCGACGATAAGTCATATCACCATGTACAATTGTGCATACTGCTTGTCGTAGATGTCGTGGGTACTTTTTGATATTTTCACGGCAGTCATAGCATTGTTTTACTATTGGCATTTTCTAAGACTGAATTAGTATTCAACGGAGAAAAATACAGAAGATGGACAATTTTCAATTACTATTCGGTTGTGTTACTATAGTAAATAATCTTTTTAATATGCATCCGATATTTATTGCACTCATTGTATACATACATTTTCTGTTCCAAAAGTTTACTCTCAGTGAAGCGTGTACACTCACGCTTCGAGTTGCGAATAAAGTCAACTAATAATTCATTTACCAGTGGCTGATCGAGGAACGTCTAGTAATAGACTTGCTTTCAGTTGTCTGCTCTCTTTCTGAATGATTTCTTCAAATCTGTTGTTGTTCTACGTAGTTAAATATGATATTCGACGTTTTTAATCAAGGACTTACATTGTTTAATTATTGTGTTACATTTTTTTGTGGCCATCGAAAGCGGTGTCTATGCTTCATACCTGGTGTACAGGAGCTGGTGTTGCATGTTCAGATAAGGGACTGGAATATGTACCGGTATGCTCTACTCAGCCTCAAATATTTATTCGTCAAACATCGTTTTTAACGTGCGTTATTCAACCGTGGGTTGCGTAAAATCTGTTGAAAAGTAGAATCGGTACTCACCACGCGTCTTCACTTTCCCCGCCCAATACACCGCTGGTATCTTATACTTCAGATGTTTTAAAACCCAATGTTATGCATGTCATGTGTCAACTTTATTTGAAATAAACTATTTTTCTTTCTTTCTTCCTTTCTGGTTTATTGAAAATAGACATTTTTCTTTCATTCTTTCTTCCTTTCTTGTTTATCGGAAATGAATTTTTTTTTTCCTGGTGTATTGGAAATAAACTGTTTTCGTTCTTTCTTTCTTTCTTTGTTTCTTTCTTTCTGGTGTCACCTCCCACACCCCAGAAGAGATGCAAGCACCTCCAGCCCACCCAAGCGTGTGTGCATGCGTCAGGCAAGCACGCGAGAATTATGCAGCTCTATTGGACGCCTCTCTCACGTTTCCTTGCACTCACCTGCTGATTGGTGCTCTGACTTCTTGCGCAGCGGGACCTGGTTTCGTGAACGGGTTTCTTTTCCCATGCACAAAATGTTCTACAAAGTGGCGTCATGTGACGCGTGTCTGGTGTTTTGGTAGACCGCGAGATCGTTATCAATATAATTGTTGTATTATCACGCAGTCAGCTTTCGAGCAGATATTTTCATGCCATTGCTATACTTTCCAGCTTTAATCCTGTATGGATTCATGTGAAAGTGAGGTGAAGTGGTTGGGTTTATGAATGGGTCATTATTTTAGTTCGTCCACACATTTTTCTATCATTCACGTGATCATTCATGAGAATAGAGATGAAAACTTGTTTTTTCCTGATACGTTAAATGGAAACCTTAACTTTTTAGCTTGATCTTATATTCTAACATAATGATTCACTATGCTTACGTCCTGATCCTGCCAGTAAAGGTTCTGATCCCATTTTCGAGCGTCCTGATCCTGCATTTAAAGGTTCTGATTCTATATCCGAACGTCCTGATCTTGCATGCAAAGGTCCTGATCCCATACCCGAGTGTCCTGATTGCTTGCTGATCGAGGTACTGATCCCATATTCGAGCGCTCTGATCCTGCATGCTGTGGCCCGACAGCTGCTGCAGCCAGCCAGCGGCACAGCTGTGTGTCACTGGCTGTAGCTCCAGTTGTTCCTTACAGTTGGCTGTTTTCTGTCCAAAGAATGATTAAGCTGTTTATAAGAGCCACTTATATCGTGCTGCACCTCATCGAACCTTCTATTTATGTGAGAAAAACTCTATTTTTTGCGGGATGGCATAAGTTTGCGACTGTGGTCCAGCCCAGCTGCTGCAAAAGTGCCAGCCGTTCCTAGCAGTTGTTGATTTCCAATGTACTTTCAAGTTCTTGTTGTTATCGACGACTTCAGCAACTGTTGAAAAATTTATCCCTCTTATCTCGTTACCATGTAAATGAAATGGCATTGTTCAGAGTGCATTGGCATAGAGTGCGTAAATGGGATCTTTAAACGATTCATGCATTTATCGTCAACCATCTGTCAAAATCAATTTCTTGTGATGGTAGTCCAGCTTTTCGCATGGCGGTTTGTGTTCCGGTTTTTCATATATATATATATATGATATATTCACACATTCATCGTGGATACTCCACTTCAACGTAGTTTACATGACAATTTTTTCCTTGATGAGCAAACCAAATCAATGATTTCAAATGATGCATGCATGAACGTCTCATGTCTCAGTCAGGTAATGTAAATTTTAATTTCCGTTCTTTCATATCCTGATATGAAAGCGAAGGCCACTGCTGCCCAATAGCGTGATTTTTTTCCTTTTAAGCTTCATTCTTTTTTCCTCTTTATGATCATTCTTTTTCTTCCCTTTAGCTTTATTTTTTTTCCCTCTTTAGCTTCAACATTCTTTTTCCCATCATGCTGTCATTTACCTCGAAATAAAATCTCCGCACTATGTAGGCCTGGACTTGCGCCTGCATGTTCCCCGCTGACACCTGCATCTGTGGAGCTGCGAAGTGCCTCTGAATTGCGCGCTTTATCAGCTTATGATCTTGCAAACGTTCCAGTTTTTGTGTCTTTTATGTCACCAGCTGAGTTCACGTAACTATGTGCTTCACCTCCCTCAGGCATCATTTCCACTAACATTGTAAAATGATTAATACAATTTTAAAATATTCCCCATCGGAGATATTCTTCGTGTAACTTTTGATCCATCCATACTGCTGCAGAACAGGAATATAGCACCTCACCGGTATCGATGTATCTTGTTCAAATTCCTCCATTCCAGATTGAAATGTTGGTGGCTCGAATCCTAGAAACTGACATTCATCCTAACAAATGATGAGGTTAGTCTAATTACAAGTGGATTGTGAGCACAGCTAGAGTCGATTTAAACCTCACTGTAGTATGATTTGAACCCAAGCCAACAGAAGGCCGAGCAGCAGAAAGAGAGAAATTTGTTACCTCCTCATCCTCTCGAGCTGGCCAAGTCGCAACTTCATTGAGTCTTCTTAGGGGGAATTACCTCTAAGACTTTTTTATGCTGCTCACATCGCTAACATTAATTCAAATGAGGTACGTTTTGCCCTACTCTTTAATTAATCACAAACTAAAATGTGTGCTGATTGGGGAGCTCTTGAATTTAGCTTGTGAAATCCGTCATTAAGTGGTCAGGAATCAATTTCTCACTTTCTGGTTTGGTTAACTCTTGTCAGTTTTCTATTGTGTTTTATCACGAGGAGTGAAGCAATATCCAGATATGAAAGTTTACAAAAGAGTTTATTTATTTCACCTAATTCATTAAATATATATAGGGACAGAAAAATAGGGAGGGATGGAAGAATGATTCAAGGCATCAACCCCAAAATAATGCTTATTGTTAGCGTCTTAGAAAATATTTGGAATTTATTTACAGTATACAACCAACTAATGTGAGGTTCAGCTATTATAGTGCTCATTGTGAGCATTTCATGATCACAAACCAGTGATTCAAAATAATTAGAAAAGCATAAATGGGTTGAACTAAAGTCTCGATGAATTTGGAAGGCCTAATTGCCTAGGACGTGTTTAGAAGTAGAAAAATCCTGAGCTATTTTTACATTCAATCTTCAACTCATTAACGTTTATGCGGCTGTATCAAAATCCGCTTGACGCTTAGGGCGAAAACTACGATTCATTCTGTTTAAAGTTGGGCAGAATAAAGATTTATTTCATTATAACTGATAAGGTGCTGATCTCATCTATGAAAAGAGATGTGTGACGAGTCCATCACCATGTAGGAGTCTCTGTTATATATATACTGGCTTAATTTACAATCAGGCTACAAATTCCACGTGCGACGCTGAGACGAAGGATGTTCGACAGAAAGACGCTGTCAGAAACGAGATGGTTCGCTCGCCAAGAGCGCTTGGTTGGCCCTCAAACGGTGGCTATAAAAGGCTGAATTGTCCAGAACGTGTCTAGAACTAGTTGACAAATTCGTGAATGTCATGAGTTTTCAGGCAAGTTATGCAAACTACTCACTCTACGTTCATCGAGCATGCCCAAGTAAATGCTTCTGTTGTCATTCGAAAAGCATATTACACATTCATTTCATTGGAATACAGGCGCAATAAAATACGCTTCCATTTCGCCAGCTGTCATTACACGTGTTTCTAATACAAAATTGGTGGTCGCCTCTAAAGTGTTGTATATGTCCAAGATTTCTTTGCAAGTTTGTTCAGACAGCTATACTGTATTACGCTTGTAAACACTCTGCTGCTCCTATGCAAAGATTATCACTTAGAAGCACACAAACATTATAGTTTCGACTCAGTTACATTTCAATTCATTACCTTGGCAATAAAAAGATGTGTTCTATAATTAACCTGCTGATAAAGTTTGTGATATATTAATGCTTTTGAAGATATTTTTGAACGTTCCCAGTGTATCATGCATTGGAGTTCTGACCAGTACTTTTATTCAAGAAGTTCCCAAGATTTCCTGAATGTTCAACTTGTTTGTTTGCGTTTGTATTGAAATATTAGTAAGCCTATTTCGCACGTCGCAGTCGTTGGCACTCGAGCTTGGACTTATTACTTAGTTTACCGAAGGAAGTATTATCAGTTGCATTATTAATTATTATTATCAATTATATTATCAATTGCAGAGTTCTAAATGAAATTTAATCGCTCTATGCATCTACTGTTTAAGTGTTGAAGGTATTCATAGTATTTCTGAAGGTACAGTGCGTGTTTAGCTCAAACTGTTGTGGCCATTAATCTGTCATAATGCAAGAATGTAATTCTCAGTTCTGTTGTCAACACATAACGAGACAAAAAGATAATGCTGTTTTATTTCCCACCCTGCAATGATCACTCAAATCTCTTGCGGTGCTGCGGTAGACGATAAGACTTCGAATAATTCTCATTTTCGTCTAACTTCTGCAAGTCTTGTGTGGATCACGTGACCGAAGTAGTTCTAGTTTCGTTACGGACGCCAAGTCAGCAAGTTGGAGTGGCCGTTCAGAATTTGAGTTCTACAGGCGGCTGATCTAGCATTCTTTCATTCGGTCGAGTGTGGAAATGACGATTGCGTCATATTCACGCCAAACTTCCTGCGTTTGTGAACTCGCACTCCGGGAATTTTTGCTAGAAGGCTATCCGCGACGCACCAAGGTGCATTAATACGCGTGTCCTTACCCTTGAAATGAATTGGAGATCTGCAGAGCGCGAGTGCGCCTATGGCGTGTAAGTGCTTAGTTAAGTGAATTCGTGAGCATAATTGTCAAAGCTAGATTAAGACACGTAGCAAAATCAATCCTATGGAGTAAAGAAACTGAGAGGCTCGTCTTTCTCTATGCGCTTTTGTCCTGTTTTGTAGAAGATACGACCATGACCTCATGTGTTGGAAAATGTGACATGTATTTGAAATTACATCTTTGTCCAATTTATTTTCGATTTGTGTTTCTTAGGGAACTTATAGCAGTACAACTCTTCAATCAACAGCTCAAACCAAAGATTGTACTCTATCAACTTCGTTTTTCTGCGCCCGTAATCAACATATGATTCGTCTAAAAAGATTTCGCAAAAAATACACTCATGGTCGCTTAACTTCATGTCATTATCATAATTTCAACCATCAGCGTCTCCAACCTATTGTTTCCGAAATGAATGTACTTAGACAAGATAGCAGTAATTCCTTGGCTCAATCGTCATTATTGATGCCGCGTCCCCCATCGGTGACGGGTCCCATGCAAGAAGCAGACGTCACAGAAGTGCGACCTGCCGCTGTGGTGACGAGTCTTGCTCCCAAGAGTGGAGCTGGTGTTGTCTGCTTTTCAAACCATCTACTTTTGATGCAATGTTAGATGATCTTTGTGCCGGCGGAACACCGGTTATCCAGACGGTAATAGCCCATTGGATAGGATCCATCCTTCTCTTTCTCCCTGTGATCAGAGCCAACCTTCTCACTTGTCTCCATGTCTAAAGTCTGCCGCGAACAGCCACTCCGCAGGCCCTCCAGAGCTTCTCTTCCAGGACCATTATTGTACAAACCGCTGAGTCACGCTCAGTGGGATGTTCTGCTAATTTCCGAGCCCCAGCCACCTCTTTATTGTAGCAGGTCTCTCGAACCCGGGCATGTAGAGCGGCATGTGTTTGTGTAGTGTCTGGTACTCAAGTGTGTTTGTCCAGTAACCGAAGCTCTAGTGTTTTTGTGTGTTCTAATCGAGTTCACAATACGGCCCGGTTTGTGCGGTGTCAAATTCTCAGGTGTGTTTGTCTACACTAGAAACTTGGATGTATTAGTGTTCTAATTGCGTATTTAGAGCGATAAATGTTAGTGTAATGCATGGAACCCGGGTGCGTTTGTGAGTTTGACTAATCAAATTAGAGTTTGTTTGAGAGTTTGATTAATCAGAGGAAATAGTGTACGTTTGTGAACCTGAATAATCAAACTAGGACGTGTTTCGGAGTGTAATTCATCGAGACAGGGTGCATTAATGAGTTTGAATATTCAAAGTAGAGTGCTTTTGAAAGTTTGACTAATTAAAGTAGGATGCGTTCGTGAATTTGACTCATCAAAGTAGGATGAATTCGCATTTTTTTCGGAAACACGTGGAAGGGTTTACGTTGTGTTTTGGAGAGAGATAAATTCGGATGTAAACTCTTCACTTTGACGGCGACGTGACCCCCCGGTGGCCCCGGACAAAATTTTCATAATACTGCTGATCGACCAGTAGTTGCAAACTCAATTTTCATGAATACATGATGAAAAGTAAATGAAGCCACGGTCGAGTTCATGTTTGTTATTTTCCACATTACTTACAACCACTGACTTTAAATTTGAGTTGAATATTAAACTTCAGTTGACCTGGCGCAGTCAAAATGTTAAGCTGAAGTTAAGTTAGAGATGCTGCATGTGATTTCCAGAAACTCTTGTCTCGAGCTCTATATAGTAGAACATCATTCCTTGGATATTGTTGAGATTGATGCAAAATACCGCTCGCAACGCGAAACAAAGAGAGCACCAGCCATCATGATTACTAGTTGATATTTCCCCCGTACGCCTGAGGCAGAGTCCTTCATGGAGACAGATCGTGAGGCCGCTCCGTCCAGCGACGTCGCCTGCTCTGCACCGCTCGCTCCACTTCAAGCCCCAGGAGCAGAGTTATTCACTAATTTTTGCAAGAGAGCCACGTCGGTTTAACGCATTGATTGAGAGAGCCGCAGCTACTGCAAGTTAGCATATATTTTATAAATAATATATTAATTAATTAATGTAAATATTTTTCTAGTGCCGTGAATTGAGTTATCGCGAGCCGCTATCGACTCGCGAGCCGCGCAATGAATACGGTACATTACACCAAGTCAAATAGAGTCATCATACGGTACTAAGCGCCGATTTTCAAAATCGTCAAAAACGACATTTCCTTACGTGTCTCTACTAGTATTCACTAGGAGCGAATTTTTCTTTGAGAGCTTTTGTTTTGAAATGAGCAGCTCTTATGCTCACAACACAGGTTGCCTTTATTGAGACTGTTGTTTTTATACTGCAATTTAAGCTTTATGAATGAGCTTATGTGGTTGACTGTATTCAAGGTAAATGATATTTTTAAAGTATCTACTTCAAGGATAGTTGTACCGAGATAGCATTTTACGGAGAATTTAAGTTATCATGCGCAGTTTCTTATGGAGAAAAATATTTTAGTGAATAGCAAGTACTCTTTTTGTTCGTGTGTAGATTATACTACTTCATCATTTAGAAAAATGGTGAGGATTTTATTTTCGATTTTCATGTTGATGAATATCGAACGTTGATGTCAGAGTTTAAAATATAATTTAAAATTTGGGCTTTTGATTAACATTTGATTGAGATTTCGTGGCTCAGTTAGTAAGAACGAAACGAAGAAGCTTGCAAGCAGACTTGGCGCGAGTGCAACATCCGCTGTTGTGTGTGTCGCAAGTGTGTGCCGATCGTAAATAATAAAAAGCTGGTCAAATTCGCGTGCTAGTTGTGCCAAATCTCTCAGTTTATTAATGAAACTATTAGTTCATATGCTAGACTGTTATTGCTATAGAGTACACAGCGATGCTGAAAGCCTTACCGACTTTTTTGTTTCATTTTTTCATTCAACGAGTCATACTCGACGTCGCATTGTTAGTCAATGAATTACGAGCAAATTACTACACTTCGTGAGATTTGCCACAGTGATAAATATCTTACATTTAGAGCGTATGTCGCTGACGCATTGTCTATGGTATGTAGCTGCCTCAGCTCCAGGCCGTGAAGTCTGTGCAGCCATAACACGCCTACAAGATTCGCGGAAAAATCACGGCTCAGAATCTGAACCCATGAGAAGTGCTCCGTAATTTGCAGTTTCCTGAAAATATTAATTTTTCTCCTACGCGTCACGCGTGTGAGAGTGATTCCCAATTGCACGCTCAATGATGTTTACTCAGTATACTGCCTGCTAATATGTACTATGTGCATTGAGGCCTCCATGTCATTCTTCAAGCTCATTGAACTGGACTCCTCATAGGATACAATTATTGTCTCTTTGGGAATTAGAGCTCTGAGGGGGAAAATGTGAGGGCCCAAGTTCAGAGTTAGGTAGGCCTTCTTTTTGTTTAAAGAAAATGTTTTCATTTTGATAAAGACAACCTTTTTTCGGTTCACTGCTGTCCAATTTTCAGCACCTACAACTTTTTTCTTCAACTTTTATCTTGTTGCACAGACTTCTTTCTCAACTTACTGTTTCTATGCTTCTTATGCATAGATTCCGCGTTCCCATACTAAGTGGTGCCTTCCTCTCTTCGGAACGCTTTTTTTTAGCGGTTAGGGAGGCTTAAACTAACATCTAATCTAATCTGACTTAGAACAGCCCAGGTTACACATGTAGCATTTGCACTGTTTGAACCGTTAAAGGTACTTGCAGTGTGGAGGCAGGAGAGCGACCGAGTGCATATACCGGCGCTGGTGTGAACAGCAGCCCCTCCCTGGCCGTGACCCGACTCTGGCTGCAGGGTTGCCTAACACTTTGACTGCGGCTGGTTAAACTGAAGTTTAATATTCAATTTGAAATTAAAGTCATTTGAGTAAAAAGGAGAGAACTAAAAATACCGTATAAAACATTTACTCGAATTAAAAATTGCAAGTAAAACAATAAAATTGAACGTTAAAGTCATTTGTAGTGAGAAATATTGAGAATGGGAAAATTAACTGGATCGTGCCTTCATTCAGTTTTGATTTAGTATTTATGAAAATTGGGTTTGTGACAAATGGTCGGCAGCATTATGAAAACTCCCTCAGTGACCACCGGTGGCTCATTTCAGTCAAAGTGTCAAGGCCTAGTGTTAAGACTACTAAACGGTAAAATGCGCGTTTCTACAGTAGCTGGCGAGGCTATTAATACGAATATTAGTATATTTTCGGATGGTCACGAGATATCTGTGCCCAAGCACCAATTTTAATGCAGGTTTACTCGTACAAAATTCACTGCACGCTGGTATGAGAGGAAACATGTGAAGTATTATAAGACCATAGAAAAATCGTAAATTTTGACAGGATCAGGTTCTTCAACAAAAATAAATAAATAAAATGTTCTAGCAAGTATTCAGATCCATGCTACACATTCATCCACAAACAGAAGTATTTTTTTATGCTCACTAGGACCGGACTGACAGAAATTGCATATTTTCTCCGCGGTGATAGTTTTTCTATGACGTGCGCAGTTACATTCACCTGGTGGAAGTTGATTTGTTTGTTAAAAAAGTTGAGTTTCTGGAGTTTGTGGAGGTCAGACCACGTGACGGGAGCTGAGACGGTCTCCGTTCCCTAGAAATGGTGGAGGGACAAGTTTTTCCCTCAATTCTCAGGAGTTGACTTCATTTTCGGAGTTTTTACTTGCTCCGTTATTTTTCGTCTGTATCTTCTAAGACTTCGCCGTCTGCAATGTTCTCTAAAATTGGATTAGTCCAGTTCCCTGATTAATGTTATAAAGGTTTTTGGTTTGAAGTAATTATTCATCGGGAATTTTATAGTTTCTCTTTTTTTCTGAGAAATTACACTAAGCGAATCATTGTATATTGATTTTAGGGTTGGCATATTTCTATGTCATTTTCATGATATTTGATTTTCATGCCACTAGAGCGAGTGCAGAACTCTGGAAATACCGCTGGCCATATAGAGGGCAAAATTAAATTTTCATTTGGAGGAAAAAAATGTATAAAGAATATTTGATTCATGCATTTTATCTCAATTCAAATTTAATGCAAATGCATTATGCAAGTACAGTCTTTTATTATTGACGGAGTTAGCTTCACGATGTATTCCATTCTTAATCGCAAGACATTCCAGCAATACACTTTCCGTCAATAACAACATGTCTCGCTTAGCTCATGCTTGAATTGCATGTTCCGTAAAAAATTTCTCAGCCTCAATGCTGTTTTTAAACTTCAAATTTATTTCTATACTGATTATGGGAAATGCGTACGGTTTCGTAGCGTGCTGACCTCTCACGAAACCAGTGTCTCGTATACCAACACTTGCTCACTGAAATTGTGCGTAGGTCACACTTGTACGAAATTTATATACACCAATAAATGCCAATATACCAATATACAAGAAATACCAATAAATTTCGAAGCATTTGAGATGAATGTCATTGATGGAATAAAGTTGGTCTCAATCTGTCGTGGCTTTCCCTTGAAAGAGAGCTTATCGTGCTTTGGAAAATTATAGCAATTAGACAACGACGCGAGTGTCAAACGAGAGTAAAAAAAATCAGTTTCCGTCAATTATTTGGATTAAAAAATGAACGCGTTGTTAAGATTGTTTTCACTCGACAAAATTTGACGCCATCAAATTAACCAATTTATGTAAAGGAAAAATTGCACTCACGCATTTCTTAGCAAAATCAATAAGGCAATGTTATCACACCGTTGGGGCATAAGCGTGACGTGAGATGAGACTACTTCATACAATTTTCGTTTTTAATACCCGTTTTGTTTAGCGAAAGATCGTTAAAAATTGTCTGTTATAACAAAATATCGTCAAAGTTCAGCAAATAAACAAACGGAAAAACTCTCAATATTAGACATTATCACCAAAAACTGCCCTAGTTCCATAAAAGGCTCCATAATACTACTTTGTAACTCGAACAATTTTCTTAACGCAAACCTCAATTGCGATGCCTTGAGCCAATGTGCCCTTGCAGAGCATGTACAACACTCTCCTGAATATAGGTTACAATGGTCATTATGTATACTAGGCCTTCAAAGTTCACAGGAAGCCCGTTAGTTCGAAAAAGTTGACGGCGCATAAACTCACTGTAGATTACTTTAGAAACATTGGATAATGTTCTCACATGAATAGCTTTTCCGTAAGTGATGGCGTGATCGCTGACATGAGTGGCAGGTGTGACCACGGACGTGCGACTACTCAGTCACAACGTGCGTGACGCTGGGGTCTGTCACGATCCTCGCTGAGCTATAACTTAGACTCTGTCACACGGAGACCAAATGGTAACGCTTCGTCATGATCGTCTACAGTGAGCGGTACCACTCGGTCTGTCCAGCGCTGCGAAACTGTCAGATTTTGGGACTAGTTTGGTCACACCATGATTTCAGGTTTTGAAATCATAGTACCATGTCATACCATGAAATAATGGTACCATGTCATACCATGAAATCATGGTACAATGTCATACCATGAAATCATGATATGACTAAGCTAGTCCCAAACTGAGGCAGAAATCTGACGGTTTCGTGGCGCTGCACAGACCGAGTGGTACCGCTGACTGTAGACGATTATGACGAAGCGTTACCATTTGGTCTCCGTGTGACGGCAGCTTTAGTAACACGTCACACTGCTGTGTTTGACATGTGCACTCTTGACGCATGTCCCTTCCACATAATATCAGTGTGACTTCTATTAATACTTCATGAAAGTGAGTGCTGAGCGTAGTATAAATTTATTCATCGAACCGAGTGCAAATATCAGTGTAGGTAGGTATATGTTACCGACTTCTTACTGGCGTCTCAACATTACGATTTTCCTAGTTCGTTTTGTTTCTTGCTTCGTTTCACTCTCTTTTCCAATCCTGTTTTGATCCGTGTCCTTGTTTCGTCTGTTATTCTTTTATTTACTGCAGCTATTGACCGCTAGTGCAGAATGCCTCGGATCATAATCCCACAGCCGTCATGGTCATCACGCTCAGCATCGCCATAATGACAGCTCTACATACTACTCGTGCAGCTGCTGCTGCTGCTCCTGACCATCGCTACCATCATTGCCGCCAGTGTGTTATAATCGCGGTTGAATGATACTAATCATGCATGCTATGATTAAAGCCGTCATTTATGTTATGATGATATAGTTCTCATACATGTGGTGGTGATCATAGCTCAGACGCATGTTGTAGTTATAGCCATCATGCATGTCATTATGATCACTTCCACATGCATGATGTGATCGTAGATCTCATGCAAGTCATTCAAGAGTAAACTGGTGGCACGGAAACGCTTGCCGTCGCTCTGTTATTGATACAGAACATTAGCCGACTGTTATTGATAGCGTTGCCGTAAGTGTACTCTGGCCATCGAATGCAACATCGTTATGGATGCACTCTGGCCGCCCAATGTCATCTGCATTGTAGTTGATTCCAAGTTTTGCCTAGTTCTGGATCTAATTTTATTCTATCAAAGCGATCATTCAAAGCAACCACAATTTACCGCGGTGTTGAATCCCTCGCTGGTCTAGTCATCTTTGCTTAAAATTTGTCGTTTCACCGTCATTTTAGAATTTGTCGCTATTACATCTGCAATGCTGTGACTGCTGGAGCTCCAATACTGCTACTTCTATGTTATGTTTATTTTCGCGATCGTATGTCAGCTTATTCCGTTGTCGCTCAGCGCTTCCATCAGCTGATGCTTTGTATTTGTTGTGTCCTGCGCCTAATTGAGCTATCAAATCCTGCCGTTATTTACATTTTATCTCCGGTTCTTAAGTTTCAGATCGAAATATTCCGTTTATTAGTGCTTCCAGTGGCAATTTGAGAGATCACGAGCCAAAAGTTTGGCAGACCTTCCTTTTGTTGAAGTAGAATAGTTTTGGAGGATTTGTGGCGGACTGTCTTTTTTTTTTCTAAACTGTCCTGTTTTTCAGTACCTAATACTTTTTTCTTCAACTTTTATCTTGTTTCATGAACTTCTTTCTCAACTAACTGTTCCTATTTACCCTATGCTTAGATTCCGCGTTCCCTTAACTCTATACTAAATGGTGCCTCCCTCCTTCCATTCTTTTTTAGAACACCTTTGTTGCGGTTTTGAGGCTTAAATTAACATTGTATCTTGCAGATAATTTCTTTTGCTTCCTGAACGAGAAACGGTACTCGAGACAAATGGGACAAACGTCGGATTAATTGCAATAGTTAATTGAGACGAGTAGCATTAACGTCTGTTCATTAGCAACAGATGATTAAAACATTCAGCATTAACGTCTGTTATAAGTAACAGGTAATTAACACGAGTAGAATTATTGCATTTTTATGAGCAACAAAGAACATACCGACACAATCTATACATGATGAAAAGCAATTGATCGCAAATTTCGGCTCTAAATGCCATATATGAGACAATTTGTGAGGGTGGTGACGTGGTGGCGGAGTTCCGGTCAGGCCAGAATCTTGTGTTTGTGCCCGACTCTTCATGGATGCGTTTAGGGTTAAGTAAATGCTAATGAGATCTTTTGAATTGACGCTGATTGTGCCTCTATAGATTGCTAACTTAAAACTGGTGGTCTTCACGTCCCAAATTTAGGTGGATTATTACAATGTTGATGGTACGCACGACGCGTGCCTAGAGTGGCGCCGCTCTCAACCTGTGTATGTAGAACACAAGCCTTGTGTTGTTTCTGCAAGATTTTCTGTTTCCTGTGTGTAACTTGAACATGCAATTTATAATTGAGCTCAAATTTGCATCTTTAGTCGTAGATAAGCGTCTACTGACTTCCTAGAAAGGGTCCTACTGTTTTGCTCTGTAAGCTCCTTCAACTATTATGAAGGATCCCGCCATTCTACAGCTTTACTCTTTTTCGTCTTTTCAGAGAACTGATTGAAGCTCTCTATTTAAAAAATTCTAAGCGCAATTCTGTTAAATTTACGGTAAAAAGGGAAACACTAATCTTGCCTTCCTTTATTGTTCGATCAATAATGAGAATCATAAATTTCAAATATCCGTTTATAAACAAACTGATTCTGGTTTAAGTTTGAGCGTTATCAGTTTTCTTTTTTTAATCGAAAATTGAATAGTTTTAACACTTTTTTAAAACGTGCCCGCTGGATTCCTTCTGGTTTTATCTTAATACTTCAAGAGTTGGAAGCTTTTGGAAAGTTTTTCTTCACTGTGGGTCCCCGCTAACTTTAATTGATTCTCTGGTAGAGCAGCTTTGACGTAAAAATCCAATATTAATCGTACTTCAATTACTCCTGATAATAAATTACTGAGGGAGGGAATGGGATGAGGCTGAAGAGGCGAATAAGGCGGGGGGAGGCAGAGGCGAGGCAGGCAGAGGAGGCGGTGCCGGCCACAATCAGCAGCAGGAGCGGGCGACATCTCAGGGCAGCGGCGGATGGAGAGTCCCCGCACCTGCCCGTACTGCGCGCCCGCAGCGAGGGCTCCCGGCCACGGGGAGTGGCGAGTGGCAGGGGCGAGTGGCTCGGTGAGTGGTGGCGGTAGAGGAGGGATGAGTAGCTCGGTGAGTAGGGACAGTGGAGAAGGCATCCCAACAGAAAATCCCCCCGGCATCAGCGCAGATCAGCGCAGTGAGGCCTGCGCAGGCCAGTTCAGCGCCGCAACGCTCGCGCAAGACCAGGTCGCCGCCGCAGTTACGAAGGCGGCCGAGCCTGCCATGTGGCTGCGCAAAGCTGCGCTATTTCACGCAGCATATTTGCTATAAAAGCTGCTATTGCTTTTACATGGACTTTTAAAAATCTGCTTTTACTTTACGGTTTTATTGCTTACTGTAAAAGCTCCTTTTATTTAAAATTTAAAAGCGAAGAATTAAATTTGAAACTTCTTTTGTACGTTTCCGGATAAATCCCATCATCAGCTGAAAAACACACGACATGAAAATAAATGTGATTAGTTACAGACACCAATGGTTCATGAGACTATAATAAATTGGATGGAAATGCACAGTGGGAAGGAACTAGACATGTCATTTAGTGCTGGTCTACCCTTTAATATAAGTAGAGATTCTAAAATACGGACATCAGTGAAATTTGACCCCTGCCCTATGATTGAAAAATTATCGTTGGAGATCATTGAATCGCATTTGTCTGCGTGAACACGGATTTCAGAATGGGGTGGTTGTCCTAGCCTTGATCCTGTGCGGTAACTGACTCCCCTATGCTCAGCGATCCTCTGTCCTAGGGTACGACCGGTGCAACCGATGTACCTGGATGCACAACTATATTCATCCATAATCATATCATATCATATCATGTTCATAATTATATGTGCACAACTATTTTCGTAAACAATTGAGGATCGCATCGCAACGGGAAGTTTCTCCTTGAAACTGAAAAACGATCTAATAAACTGTTGTTTACAAAATAACATGTAAATTAATTTTGAAAAAGCTCCTTTTACTGCTGGATGGACATTTAAAAAGTTGCTTTTACTGCTTCTCCTGTTTACTGTATTGATCTACTATTCTACTGTAAAAGCTGCTATTGCTGTTGGATGGATATTTTTACGCAAGCCCGCGCTACCAGCCCCGTGAATTGTCGACGGTCCGCTCTGATCACGGCGGTGGTTTTTAATAAGGATGAGGAGATTGGTCGGTAGTGTCATGCAGTGATGTAAAGGATATAACAATGCACGAGTGCTGGAGTGTTTCAATATTTTTAGACAATTTATTTACCACAAGCGATATAGAAGTAGATTGTTTCTTAAGTCTAGTCCATTGGTCAAATTTGAGTACAGCTACCTGTGGGCCCGAATAAGTTCACTGACTTCTAGGGCATCCTCCCACCAACGCTATTCTAAGGAGTACAATTACGTTTAACCTAATTCACTCAACCTAGTTGCGCAATAGACTGATCAGAGAATTAATGAGCGGTGTTAGGCATGTTTTTTAAACATTTATTTTTATGCATTGATGGCATTAATTGCGTACCCTGACCCTGACGTTCCAACCGATATGATACTTTTTTATTCTAATTAAGTTAGTTATTCATCTGTGAACACGAAATTTTGCCCAACTGTTGTCCAATTGTGTGGGACTTACCTCCTATTTGGGAAAGCAGTTGAATCATGTATTTAAATTCGTAATTAGGTAAATAGTAGCATTAATGTTTGATTTCGTCGCTTCCCTCACCTGATTGTTATGAAACCTGCCGAGTTTACCGCTATCCTGTTTTCAAGCACCTTCTACTTTCTACTTCAACTTTTATCTTGTTCTTCAACATTTATCTTGTTTCATAAACTTCTGTTTCAACTTGCTGTTTCTATGCACCATGTACCTGTGCGCTTCACCTGTGAGGAGGCAATAAAACAGGCTATATCTCTTCGAAGCAAAGTAGGCGAACCTTATTGCTCCTGCATTCCGCAAGAGGGATAGGATAGTAGACAATAGATTGATGTTAACTTTGTCTATCCTATGCTATGGGGACTTGCGTCTCCAGGGCGATACTGTTATACTACCTCTAACCTATGCTACTACTACTACTACTATACTACTTATGCTACCTCTGTCAGGTATAGGCCTTTAGGACTTCTGTCTTTCACTCCCACTTTGCTTCATTCAGTTTTCATACTTTCTTTAAAATCTCTTCTTTGTCTTTTCGTTCTTTTTCTTCCTAATATGCGGTTTCTGTGTGCAGGGGATCCTGTGTGGGGGGGAACTCACTTTGTGCATAGATTTCCCGTTTTCTGATGTCCACCCTAAATCGTCCCTCCTCTTCGCTTCGTTGAGATCGCATCTGTTGTGGGTAAGGGAGTTTTATTTATATAAGGTATTATAATAACAATAATAATGGTAATAAATAATAATTATGTTAATAATAATACTAATTAGAATGATAATATAGGCACACCGCCAAAATGACTTGGAACGCAACTGTTTTTGCTATTTGATTTACTTCAATTTTAAATTACTTCCGACGTACTCGCCACCCTCCACAATGGCAAAAAATTTGGTTGTTTAATCTTCGATAGTCTGTGTGGTTAAAATTATTTTCAACTAAATCATTGTAAGGATTGGATGAAATATACAAACCGGTGAATTTATCTTGCCGTTAAATTTTTTTATTTTTAAATCAGTGATGATAAAGATTACTAAATGGCCGTGCCAAGTGTATTTGTGACGTGAATACCAAGTCTCTTGAGTGAACTTGCCAAACAATTGTTGATTGTTTTGATGCGAAGTGCTACGTTCTTCTATGTTGCAGTCAAGACTTCCTTTTTGTTGCCCTGAGGCCATCATTTGTTAGGCTTTTTATTGGATACCTACCGTAAGCGCTGGTAATAAATGAAGTATTTTTGACTATTGTTTCTAAATGGGATTTTCGAGGGTGAGCAGAGAATTTGAGCATCTTCTGAACTTCATGATTCGTGCTCTTCTTGTTAGGGAGGCTTAAACTAGCATCTAATATCATGTGTTGAACTTCTCAGCGATTATTTGCCTGTCTAAAATTTTAAAGTAATAATTTCAGCCTACTTATTTAGTATTTCAGCCCTTACGAAGCACATCTTTCCTTATTTTTTGTCGTGAACGTCTTTATCTCAAGGTTAGGGACTAAAGTTCCTGATTTTTCTCCCTAGAAGCATGCCATTCGATCCTACAACGCGAACATTCACAAGCGAATGTTTTTAGCATTAGTTTCATTCGCTTAAATAAAATATTTATAAGCATTCCGGCAAAATTTGAAGCGTGTAATCCCTGAAAGTGTTTTTTCATTGCGGTTGTTAGCAATATTGGAAGATTTTACTTATTTGGATGGATGTCGGCTGATCGATACTCATCTGGCACGAGCACCACGACAGGGCACGTATTTGTGCGTGCATGGAGCATGAAATCCACGAAGCGCTGGTCATTTAAAATGCATTTTAGTTTTAAAAAATTTTTATTTAATGCTCCTGCTGTGTTCGATGATTGCCGTGCGTCTTGCGAATTAAAAATATCGTTTCCATGGCAACAAATTTGTGACGTGGAAGCCTACATAAAATTCATTCTGAACGAATTTTGAGGTTGTTTTGTCCCAATTAATTTTTCACTTGTTTGAACTGCGAGATACGTGGTCAGCATTTCTTATTTTTTTCATTTAACAAAAATGCGAATTCCATAGTTAAGTTTTTGATTCACACGTACTCTTACAGAATTCTAATTTTGAAAACATTTCAAATTTCAAATAAAGATTCTAAATAAAGATTTCGAATTTTAAAGGGCCGTGAAGTTTTACGATAAATAAGCATTTAATGCTGATATGTCAGTTGTTTGAAATGATTCTTGCTTTTCTTTCATCACTGACAATTTTAGATGATATGCAGCTGTTGTTCTCCTGCATGACAGGATTCATTACAATTTCATGTTCAATATCTTCCGTTTTCGTTGAGATATTTTCTTAAAACCTCTTTGTATTTTTGTTTTTGAAATCACTTTTTGCTCGTAATATATTAGCAGTAATAATTTCCAGTTTTAGGGCTAAATTCCAACTGCACCATTTCTTCAATACTTCGAAGTCCTGTTCGATGAACTCCATTTTCTTGTGTCTTCCGTGGCGGTCTGGACCACCTTTACAGCAGCAGAAGCCACTCATTTGCCACCACAGGCACTTTCCCAATCGCCACTTGCTCTCTCTTCCCAGAAAAGATAGGACACAAAAGGTGACAATTCCCCTAACAGTGCGTCCGCGATGAAGGTGCTTGCTGGGTTGTCCCCCCGAAGGAAGAAATTACCCTGAAACTCTGGCATTATCCGAATATTTCCTGTCGGCGGTGCGCAGTCTAATTTTAATACACAGCGACGCATGGCCGCAGGCATCCAGGACGCGGTGGTTACGGTCACATTTGAACACGGGGCTGTCTCCTCGTAAGGGGACACTGCAAATATCTAATTTGAATTTGAAGTTCTGTATCGTGCTCATTGTGTGGATTGTGCGAGTGCTTACTCAATTGATTGTGATGAGTAACAACTTTGCCAGCTTTTGTAGCTCTCATATATTCGCGATAATAGTCGTATAACATGGGACTTTGGGGTATGACTAGTCAAAAAATTTGAAAACTTGAATGTGTGGGCTGTTGTGTTTATGCTATTTGCGGTAGAGCGTTGCCTGTTTCCATTCACTTGGTGACTTTGTTTTCATCCAAGTGTCTTTCACTTAGTTAACGCACCCTCGGTTTCGAAAATTACGTAGCCAATCTTCAGACCTAGGTAATTGCTGATCAGTATTGCCTCGCTTGGTTTTATTAGTACTACAGTCTTGCCACAGAGTGACCCATCAGTTGCACCGCATGAATTTGAACAACCTAGCTGAGAGTTTGCTGTTTGTGAATAATTACCGTTTTCTAGAGGTCAGATGTGCTCCGAGGCTTTCAAATTTCTGCTACCATCGACACCAGTTCAGCGTGTCTGGACTGAAGTCATGCAAAGCATTTCGTCATCGATTCTCACTACGGCGCACTCAACCAGTGTTTTGCAACCGTCAATCACGGGTTGTACGGACCCAACAATCAACACCAAATTCATGCACAACATATACAGTACGGTGCTTCAATGCTCTGGGTCGTCGTGATCAGCCGGAGCGTTTTTGACGCCCGAACATTTTTTCTTCAGACGAATGATATAATGTTTCTGATATGGGTCGTAACAACCGACAGGTTTATCGCAGGCAAACAAACCGGGATGACGAGTTTACATATTCGTGCGTTGCCGTGCGTGCCGCGTACATGAGACTTCCTCCGTCACCGCCTCCAGTTCCAGGAAGAGAGCGCTGAGCGCTGGAAATAATATGCAGTTGTGCTTCCAGTGCTGGGGTTGCATGCGGCGGCCTGGATCTGGGTTGTGCTCTTCTTGCACGCGCGCCGTATCCAGCCGTGGTCTCCAACCGACACCAGTTGTCTCCAACCGACACCAGTTGTCTCCAACCGACACCAGTTGTCTCCAACCGACACCAGTTGTCTCCAACCAGCACCAATTGTCTCCAACCGACACCAGTTGTCTTCAACCGACACCAGTTGTCTCCAACCGATACCAGTTGTCTCCAACCGACACCAGTTGTCTCCAACCGACACCAGTTGTCTCCAACCGATACCAGTTGTCTCCAACCGATACCAGTTGTCTCCAACCGACACCAGTTGTCTCCAACCGATACCAGTTGTCTCCAACCGACACCAGTTGTCTCCAAACGACACCAGTTGTCTCCAAACGACACCAGTTGTCTCCAAACGACACCAGTTGTCTCCAACCGACACCAGTTGTCTCCAACCGACACCAGTTGTCTCCAACCGACGGCTTGCAGCCGTCGGCTCAGACAGACATGCTGTAAGCCATGATCCATCAAAAATGATATTGAATGAATATCAAGTCAAATTATCTAAAGCAAACTATTTTTATAATGTGTGGTAATTATTGCAAAGTGTGCGAACACGCTGTGTGCCAAAACTGGCTTGGCTGTTTTATAATACCAAAACGCAAACAAGTTTGGAAAACACGGCGTTAGAAGGCTGTAGAGTTGCATGCGGCCGAGCCTCCGAATTGAGATCTTGCTCCTGATATCCCCTGCATGTGGCTGGTGCAGCAGCTCGGTGGTTCTGGCACCTAGTCTCCTGCTTATTTATTTATTTCTTTGTTTCTTGTTTATTTATTTCTTTGTTTCTTGTTCATTTATTTCTTTGTTTCTCATTCTCTTATCCATGGCAATGCAACTTAGGGGCAGGATTTGTGTCCTGCAACACCTCACTTCTCAGTAGCTCGTCGTGGCTCATCGTTAACCGTCTTGACGCGTGTGAAATCCTCTAATTTTCATTTGAGAAACGTTCTCTTCCTATAATGTTGCGAGAGGAATGCCATGAATGTAGAGTGTTAGCCTCATTTTTGCGATTGCCTTTCTGTTCTGTAAGAATAAAATGTCTCGCTGCCTTCGTGATTAAATTCCCTTCTAGAGTTTAAGAAAAAACGTCAGTTTTTTGAACGAAATGATTGCAAGATGCATGAATTGCTTTTATTGATATAGTCATTTCTCGTGCTTTCGCCTCATGACTGTTCGCAAGCGTTAATTGTGGCCCGCTTTATTTAATTTCATCTTTTTGATTAAATGCAAAGTATTTGTTAATTTTGTCCGAAATTTGCGTTTTTCCCAGATTACCATAGGAGTTGAAGATTTTCATTGTTGGTTTGCTGTCATCATCTCCCTTAAATATCCATTACATTTGTGTCAGGTTGGTGCTAAAGTAATGTCCGATTCTTAGAACGGATGTTTAAAATTAGATTAGTCAATTATTTACATTCTTTTATAATAAGTGTATTACATTTCTGTAACTTAACTAAACGATTTCCTTTTAGATTATCTCTTCAGCTGCTCCCAAATTGTGTTACTTCATATTTTTCATATATATTAGCTTCCATGTTTGTCTCATCTAAAGATCACTTAAGAAATGTTCCACAGTGCGAGTTTCATGAAGGTGTAGATGCAAGTGCGGCGGCAAAATCTATTCAGAACACTCATAGGGATGATGAAATGTATGAAAGAAGTTGCAGCAAATGGCCTGCTCGTTTTCGAAGTAGGAATTTCACTTTAAAAGATGAGCCAAAGAAAGGTCGTATAAGAACACTTGATTCCGATCAGTTGAATGTTGTGTCTGAAAATCCTACTGTAACCACCAGAGAAATGGCAAGACAGTTAGACGTGGCCCATACAACCTGCTTCTGATTTCCATTTGTTCCGAGGACTACAGAATCATTTTAGTAGATTAAGGCTAACAACAAGAGAAGAGATTCGAAAGGGTAAAATTAGCATTTTGATTCTAAACCTACAGAATATTACTAGCGAGGCATTTATAAGCTTGGTGAAAGGTAAAATGAGATCATTGAAAGCAATAGAGATGATGTTAATGGAAAATATTTCCAAAGTAATTAGCATATTACTTCTCACTCAATATCTTGAAATCGGACAGTACTTTGGCACAGACTTGATGATTTGTAGTTCGTACTACAATTGGTGGCACTTTTGTTTTTTCCAGCCCGGGAAACTCAAAAACGGCTGTCCCTTCGGGGGTTATACAGCCATTGTATCTTTGAGAATTAGCGCTCCAAGGAGAATATGTGACGTCCCGAGCTAAAGGTTAGGTGGGCCATCCTTTTGTTGAGATAAAATATTTGTTTTGTTACAGATGATCTTTTTTTCGGTTGACCACTACTACTTTCTTCTGAAATTTTTATCTTGTATCATGAACTTCTTTCTCAACTTACTGTTTCTTTGAACCTTGTGTGTAGATTCCGCGTTCCCTTAACTCCGTTCTAAATTGTGCCTTCCTCCTTCCTCTTTAGGACGCCTTCGTTGCGGTTAGGGAACCTTAAATTAACATTTAATCTAATCTGGAGCCACGGCTCGGAATTGTTTCGATACTCAATCCCCTGCTTCACTAGGTAGTATAGCGTCGCTGAAACTTTTATAATGCTTACAGATGTAATGTATCAGCAATACATTGGTGTCATGCCTATGCTTAATATGAATTATGATTTTAATTGCGCAGATTTTCTGGGGAATTCATCAGAAAAAACACCTCATGCGCCTTGTACTTCCTGAGTTTTACGCCCCATACACGTGTTCATTCGTTGAAGCCTCTGGCTTTCTTTAAAGCTTATTTCTTGTAGCTTTTAAAGCTAGCTACAGTCTTCACTAGATGCAATAGAGTCGTGTTGTGTATAAATTTAGACCGGCTTTGTGCGACCTGGGTTGTGTATTCTTGACAATAACATTTTACTCTCTGCTAAATTACTTCAGGCGAAAATGGAATTTTTCCTAATTTAGCAAATGTTACCCTGGCCTCGAATCATCCTCGTCTTGTGCGTTGTGATCATTTTTGTCGGTGCCAATAATTATCAAAACAATGGCGGCATCGTTATCAGAATGAGCCGAATGTAACACAATACTCATGCCGCTAACGGGCTCTTGAGAATTTACCACAAACAAGTTTTCAGTTATTATCCTCTTGCTTTTTTTCAGTAACGCACATTTTTGCTGCTGTGAGCTAGTTTTTACATACCATTTAACGCCTCAACATACACTCAGTGTCATATCAGATCAAATATTCATTCCATCTCTTGTATTATGGGCTGATTCACCAGTCACAAATCAGCGGCAAAAGATTTGATGCATCCATCACTTCGCCCTCCGCAATGGTTTCGCTGAGAGCAGTTCTTCAGTACAAGCGATGAACGACGCTCGAACGTACGCCTTTTTCGTGTCTTAGAAGTATAGCGTACGTTTACCGTTGTTACCATGCGGGCCGCCTGCAATAGAAAAAAGCCCATTCGTGCATGACTATAATTTTGAGGTCTAGACGTCCATGTTTGAGACTGTGGTTTGTGTCTCTGTTGCTGCGGACTAGCACGATGTAGTCGAACCAAGATCTGTAATTTGCCTCTCGCCAGACCCTACAAGGCTGGAGGCAGTCTCGCCTGATCCACTCTTGCGGGTTGTCACTTGAAAATTCCTGCCATAATTCTTGATGTGCGACCTGGGTGTGTTTGTCTCTGGCTCTGATGTTCTGTGGTAGCTTATGTTCTGTTTTGATACATGTCGCCGGCTTTGCTGCTCTTGTCCAAGTTGTCATCACCGGTCATATTTCCCCGCTTCTTGAAATTTGTATGAATTTAAAAAAGTTGTTTACTTTGTTGAGGTATCCAGGAAGCTAAAGAAAGGGTAGATACACCTGCGTATTCACACCTGCATATTTGAGTAATTATAAGTATTTCTTTCATATTTGCGACTTGAAAAATAAAAGCAAGTTTAATTTTTTAAAAACTCAATTCTTAATATTTACAATGTTTTACAATGCTCTCCTTATGTGTGTATACGCCGATGTGTTAGAATTTCGAAGAAGGTCTATGAACGAACTATTAATTTATGATTTAATGCATAATTATTCACAATGAAAACTTGATTTGAATTTCAGATAGGCTGACTCTTAGGTGCTTGTGTTGCTCCCAAAGTCCGGGAATTCAGATGATAGACTTGTATAGCAAGAAAGGTATAACGTTTCAATTTCCCACTTTGTACCTCGTGCTCACAGAAATTTATTTGCTAAAAAGGAATGCTTAAATGCTGGAAGGTGGAGTCGATCTCCCGTATCGAAATTCGATGGTCCGTGTGTACTGTGAGATAAAATTAATTCGAAGTTTTGGCTTCTCGGGTTCTGGTACGGAGAAATTCCCCTGTAATATTTGAGACAATCAGAACTGGTGTTCACGCGGTACTCGGAACGTAGGTGAAGTTTTACTGTTGCGCCTCGATGTATACTGACGTGCTTGTTCATGTGCTGCTTCAAGGGAACATGGTTCACTCGGTGAGTTGCTGCTTTATTTATTACGCTATGCATTTCCAATCGATTTTTGAACTAAATTGAACGAGAATTTCTTTGATTTAAGGCTGTTGGCATCAAACCCAAGTTAATTAGATTGCAGTAGAAGATGAGAGGAAAGTTCAGCGACCAACACCAGGCGGAGATTAGGCCCATTATACTTAAATATGAGTGTGTTAACGTTGATAAGACAAAACTAAAAAATCAGTTGTGGAAATTTATTTGGGATAAATTGGCTTCTCACATACGAGTAAGGTAATTTTCATTTATACATCAGTAAGCTCGAGGCTATGTCAGAGTAAAGCATATAACCATATCTGGCTAGCTAGACAAGGAAGAACAAAATGATCAGTAAGTGATCAACTATAGTACGAGACAATAAAATAATTAAAGTACTCAGGCCAAGTAAGTAGTAGATCCCTAGGTGGTGAGACCCAGACACAAGAATGTGCTGCTCGTAGCATGAAAATTTATGTCTGTGGAAATGTTGGCTTGCTTTAGATGCGCATAGAGTACAGTACTTTTCGGCGCTTATGTAGGCTAACCCATTTTTCATTACCTCAAAAAGTCCTTTATGCACACACGTTTAACTTGGGTAAATTTCAAAGTTAGTCATGTTGTGTGTTTACTGCGATTAATGGGCGTTATATTCCTTCGATCAAATTACTGAACTGGAGACCTTTTTATTGAACAAGGGGGTAATTTTTATTTCATTTTTCGATACTCCCATGTACATATATTGGTCCGGACAGAGCAACGCAATCTCCAGGCTCGTGCGTCAATCCGAGGGTTCCATCGTTGAAAGCGTTTCTGTATAAACGTCTCTACGGTTTACTCTTTGTCTGTTAGAATAGCGTTTTAGATCTTTTCATTATTTTTTAAACCTTCAGAGAAGAAAGAGAGTACATCTTATTGTTTTCCTCTCAGTTGAGTCAACCACTGTCATGAATATTAGGCTAGTTACTGTGGTTGTTGCTGAAGTTCTTAATTTTGACTTAGGTTAAGAAGCAGAACACTTGTGTCCGTGATAAGCACGGATTATTTGATCATTAGTTTTTGCCGGAGTGACTTGTAAAATTGCGACTATATTTTTGTGATTATTCGCTAAGTTCATTTGCTGTTATATTGGCCTGGAACTGTGACTGAATATTCTGAAATTAGTCATACTGTTGGATTTCTTACGATTAAGAACTAAGAAGTCATTTGCATTAGCTTACTCATATCTATTCCATTATTTACGGAACGAACCTCGTATTATTTTTAACCTGTAGCCTTCACTGTATCCTCTCAGTGTACTGCTAATTACTGTGTTACCTTTTCCACAGTGATGTCGACCAGCGAAAAACAAAATTGTGAATTAATGACTATTGTTTCAACCTTAACATGCTTTTGTTGATTTTGTGTACAGTAAAATAGCGGTAAAGAATAACTGAGGCCGGTGATGCCAAGCGAAGGTGTGTGGCGCCTTCAGTGGTATTTCCACAAATTTGATGCGCAGACCTTAAGTTAAAGAATTTAAAATCCAACGGGTTGCACTTTTTGTCTTAACCTTTTTGAAACCAAACTGATTTTTTTTTCATCTACCTTTTTCTTTCCCGTTTTGTGCGTTCGCTGGCGCTTGTGATGAGGGTGCGAAATTAAGTGTTGCAAAGCTGCGAAAGATTGTAAATTCAGCGTCGCAAAAGGTTCGGGTAAAGCCGATAGCTCTCGTTGGTAAACAAACCGCACATACAGCATGCACAGTAAATAAGGGACAGCGTAGTATTCGCATCAGTGATCGAAATTTCAGTCACGTCTCGCATAATTTAGAACGATTGCATCGCACAAGCATATCAGTCGTGACAGATGGTTTGCAATAATTGTGCACGTGAGTTAATATATTTTATAGCGTTATGGTAAGTTCTTGCAAGAGCTCAATGTCTGACTTCAATAGTTGCGTTCGTCAGTAGGCGTGTTCTGTCATTTGTGCCAACTTCAACTATCAAAAAGTGTTCTGATTGGCTGAGCGAAATCGGCCGCATCCAATGACACACTTGCATGTTCAGCACTTCACATTTTTTGTCACGCCGTGTGGTTGTCCGCTTATTACGGCAGCTCGTATCGTATCATTATTCTTTGTCTCTCGGACGCAATTTTGTGACTCTAAAAGTTGTGCGCAACTCAGCAGCCACAAGTTGTGCCAAAGTTGTGCTGTGTGCCTGTCAAACAAGGTGTTGAGTTGTGATCGAAGTGAAAACATATGCATAAGTCACTCTGTACCTGACCCATTTTCTTACATTCGTATTCAATATTTTCCGTATCTTTTACTGCTATGATGAAAAGTGTCATTGCTCGTTTCTTCATTTGGAATTTTTCTTCGTTGCCTGCCGCAACTTCTGCGTGTTGTCTCGACTCCACTCAGTGTGTGTGTGGCGCATGTGGAAATAGCATGAATAGCATTCATGCTATGCATTACTTCCGTATGACCTAAATATGCGGTTGCAGCTGTTAGTAGAGCACAGATTTTCTCAAAATGAACAAATCTTGGTTCTTGTATACTTCAGCTTTGATTCAAATGCCAGCATAAGCTTCTATATACTGGCGTAGGAAGATACGCAATAGTTTGTAATTTACTTAGCAAACTGATCTCTCACATGCAGTTCGCCTATATAGAAATCATATTTTCCCCATTCATTCAGAATAATTTTATGTTCCCCAAGGATCTATTCTTGATCCGAAATTTGTATCTATTTTCGTTAATGATTTTCCTTGATGCATTTAAAAAAAAAAAATTCGTAATATGCGGGTGATGTTACAATTGCGATAACATCTGTGCTGAATTTCCCAAGTTTTAAATGAACGCTAGAGCGTCTTACGCAGCCTTAATTCGTTGTATGACCAAAAGGATCGGAAACTAAATGCAAACAAAATCTTACTCATAACTTCCCGATCCAACGACGAATTAAAAAGATACCAAATCTGACTGCAACGCTAGGAAATGATGAAGCAAAACCATAGAAAAAGTTAAAAATGTTGGCAAAATATATCTTCTTTAATCTCAAGTAGAGAAAATTTAAACTGAATCAATAAAATCTTCATGTTTCTGGTCGTATTAATGAATGCTTGATAAACTATCCGGGTTATTAGCTTTTCAATAATCAGTTTAATCACGTCATAGATTATTGCAGCCTAGTCTTGGTAGACATACCTCAATATCTTCAAAAAGAGTGATGAAAATCCATAGATAAAAATATATGAAGGTTGTATGCACCGGTATATTCGAAAAGAGCGATTATGCAACCTCCCTCCTAAGGGGACGCAAGTAGAACTCAGCCCAAAAAGGTTCCTCACTACACAGGAAGAGTTATTACGAAATCCTTCTCATTAAGATACGTTTCTTAATTTCAACTTAAATTTTTACCACTATACTAGGGATTTGTCATGCTCGTGCGTTACATTTGTATGTGTACAAGAGTTCGAGCAAAATTGTTAAGCCTGAGACTCATTTTCATTTGAAAAGTCATATTTCTTGCTTCAACTTGCAAATTGTAATTATGAACAGTATTTTATTATAATGTTTTTGTAAAGCTCATACCTTATTATCTGTAAATATCTCAAAGATAAAAAATAAATGAAGAACTCCTTTCGATCGAAGGGTACACTCAGAATTTGACTTGAACTAACAATTTCCCAATTTTGGACGCCTTTGAAACTCGCTCAACTTACGAGTTTCTTTGTTCACAATCTCTGCCTCTCAAATGCACCAGCGATAATCGATTCATGAACTTAAATAAAATTTTCATTTAATCGCAGAATACTTTCGTGCATTTTGACAGCTACAATGACCTAGCTGTGTACAACTAGTATACAGAGAGCAAATCAATAAATCAAGGATTTGGGGTTCTAAAATAATCATTGCTCCGTAGCATTGAGATGTTGATGTTCCAATACAGATATTTGTTCTCTTGTTCCATCCATGTCTTAACATGTGTCAGGTAGCCTTTTCGATAACCTTTTTTCTGGTTTTTAGCTCTCTGTGATCTTTTTCACAAGCATTACCTTTGTACCAAACAACATAAATTTGTTGCAGATACAGCATGTTCTCTGAGTTAGTTACTAGGTACTCCATGAATTGCATGCGAAATGAATTGTTTTAAATCTTTGTCGTATTGATTTTTTAGTTTAAGATGCGTAATTATTTTCATCAATCTATTTAGATACATCTACCCATTATACCTACATCTACCCATTTTACTTACAACATTCCGTGACGTCACATAAGCCTTAGCTCTTACATCAGAGAAGGTTGTCGCTGTCGAAATCATTTTTGATCGTCAATATCTTTTTTAACTTGTATTGTTTTAATTATCTCACTTAGAATAACCTGCAATATCTTTTCTCACTTCTATTTGTTTATATTATCACACTTAAAATAACCTGTCTACATATTTCCATGTTTTCTTTCAATCTTTTATTCAATCATCGGCATGACTATTATGCTTTCCATGTATGTTTAACAATTAACAATTAGGGATCTTCATTTTAAATACTTTACAATCCAATTTTGGTGAACTTTTTACAAACTTTCTTGGAAATAAACTTTTTAATATTATTACTTTTTTGGGAGGGAGACACTAGGGTGTGTGTGATACTGGAGTGTGTGCGTGTGTTGTGGAGTGTGTGCGTGTGTTGTGGAGTGTGTGCGTGTGTTGTGGAGTGTGTGCGTGTGTTGTGGAGTGTGTGCGTGTGTTGTGGAGTGTGTGCGTGTGTTGTGGAGTGTGTGCG